>JAVJIF010014164.1:0-153090 GCA_038442645.1 Agave tequilana | reverse complement strand
AAAGAGAGGTTCAATATAGAAATTAGTTTTCCATCACACAAATATTTAATGTCTATAAATAAAAGTAAAACGATTATATCCAGAGGTTTTGTGAATATATCGGCTAATTGAAAATCAGTGAAAACATAACCAATCTCAATATCACCTTTCTCAAGTGATCTCTAAGAAAGTGATACTGAGAGTTGGTTATTTTTGTAGCTTATAATTGTTTCTTTTTCCGCTTTAGATTAGCATATCACCTATTCACCCTCTCTAGTGGTTCACTGTGCACCTATAGAACATGAGATACGAGGACCTGCATAAACATTCTATGCACCTACATTCTGTGCACCTACACAAACATTTTTGTGCACCTACAGAACCTGAGAGAACTGGATCTGCTCCCACTAGATGCCAATAGAAATAACATCAACCTCCATATCCTTCACTAACTGAACTACAGACTTTGCCCCAACTGGACCTGAAAACAAAACCATCCAACTTTGCACCTCTAGAACCTGAACTTGTACCAACAAATACACCAGCAGAGTTATGCTCCAGAGACCACCATAGAACTCTCTACCAACCCAGGCTGCTGCACCCAACCACCGAGCCTGCACCAATTAACCTTATGCAAACTGTCCTGAAGACACTTTTGGATTTTCTCTCCCTTAGGCAATGGAATTTCTTTTGTAGGTATAATTATCAGTGTGAGAAAGAGTTACATTTTATTGCATTTTGTAGGGAGCCACTCATACTTTCCTGCTGTTTGCACTATCTCTTCCCCTTTAATATCCAATTTCACTAATTTTTGCAGTGCCTTATTAGCTAAGATCTCTATAAAGCATCGTGCATAAGCTAACTTCTTCAAGAAGTGATAGCTTTATCCATAAAAAAGGTGTGCCCACAACACTCGCAATGTTACTGATAATAGATTTAAACAAAAAATTAGAGATGGAGTGAAGGAATCTCACCCAAACTGGAAGATACGAAAGTAGTTCTCTCTTAAGACTAACGACAGGACTCCACTGTTTTAAAATACTAAGACGCCTGTCAACAACCATGGCCTTGTTTGCGAAATTCTGTTACATTCATCCTTTGTACCAAAACGAATAAAAAAGAACCCATTTTCCTCTAGAGTGAACTTCCAAGAACATGTAGGTTTCCATACCAAGTAGCGCAGGCTTTGAGATGTATGTAAAAGGGTTTATCTCCTAGAACATATCCATCTCGGGTATTAACCTATTTTTTGACAATAGCCTCAATCTCAAATCTATCAATCCTTACATAAAGTTCACCAGAATCATGAGCATAAGGAGGGACATAAAGACACTTATTGTCCTCTCAGAGGTTTCTACCAAAAAAAGAATATCCTTCCAAGAAGAAGGGAATGTACCTAGAATAGATTTCCATTTCTTAGTAGTTGGTGCAGAATTTGATGGCCTATTAAATCTCTTCTGTCCATGATGTATACCATCAAAACCATGCACTTGCCCGCTTGCCCTAGTTGTGCAGCCTCAGAACTAGTTCCTTGCATCGTGCCTTGGGTATGTCAAGCACCCACAGATCCAACTCTTTGGCCTGGTTGATTACCTTGGCCTTGCCGTGTTCCGTCTGAACAAATCACTTTGCCTGGCTGAGAAAGGCCTGGCAAAGTGCCTTCATCAAGAAATGGCCTTGAGCAACATGTTTGATCCCTTTATCTCGCACTCCTTACCAAGGCCACGCTTGATGACCAAATCCTGGCATACCTTCAGCACCATGGCCATGAACATGTTGATCACCATAGATATGCCCTTGCCGTGCTTGTTGATCAGATCCTTGTAGATCAGATCTGCCAAAAACCTTGCCATCTTGGTTCTTTCCTCCACAAATTGTTGCCATCTTCCCTAGCACACCCTGCCCATGAAAATTAACAAGCTTACCTTCCTCTAGAATCTTCTAAGAATATCACGCCCCCCTTTCCAAAATACGCGTAAACGGAGTCGCGCGAGGGGTCGGTGATGTTATATACGCGAGAAAAATACTCCACCATACACGCTAAGTCTAAATAACCTGAACAAGTTATAAAATCTACTACGATAAATCAATATCACTGCATATGACATATAATAAGTACACAATGATAACATATGAATAAAGGAAGAAATGGCAAGGGGATGCGATATAGATAGAATAAGAAAATAACGAATAAAATAACAAGAATACTTATAATCAAGAAAAGAGAGACTCATCAGCTTCTCGTACGCGTATAATCACACGAACACCTGAACAATTAAGGTGTCCAAAAATCCTAGACGTGCGAATTCAAGTCGTCAGAAGTAGTCTAATGAGTGCGTGTGTAAAAAAAGGTGTTCGTGCACATAACAGCGCAAGTAATAACAACATGATAACTAAAATGAAACATAACCAATAATCGATGTCAAGAACAAGTTATTGAACGATATATAACTGGTATCCTGACCACTAATATTAAGATGTGTAACCTATCATATGTCATTAATCTGGTATATAATCCGGTCATGTGTACAATCATATGTCGATCAGTTATATATACGTACAGTCAGGTGATTACGGTCAGTCACAATATATTAACAGTTTATCATTATTATTTTGTCAGTAAATACCAATTGCCATATGTATAGACGCCCCATACTATGCCTACTATACGTTCAATCGAGATCCTCAGTTATTGAAACTGATTGGTTAAGACATTGTCTGTATTTTAGGTGGATCCCGTGCATACCCGAGACCGCGACCCAGACTCCTGCGCTGAACCAAGCCCTACGCAAGGTAGTCAGGAACATGTATAACGGTGGTACATGTATAACGTATATAACAGGAACAGGAATAGGACGGGGTGTCAGTCACCTCATGGGACCCTGCATTGACCCCTCTTTTGGCTACGCAGCCTAAATCCTAGGTCCACCCAAAATACAGACGCTATCTCCTCCATCAATTTCACCAATCCTGGTGTAAGTTGCTTAATATCATGTCATTCGTTATCAAGATTACTAAATGCACATGTTACCTAAATTTACTGGGATAACTCGTTAATGATAACAGTAATAACATCAAAAGTGAATCATGATACATGTATAACAGGATATATATGTCGGTGAACATCATAGACAGGACGAGGTTGTTACCATCTAACAATATTTTTCTTCCCAGTAGTTAGATAACATGGACATGATAGTAATCAAGTAAATGTCACAAATGTGATCCCGGTGAGTTTTAGTGCAAAGTCCTAACTGATGTCATGTAGTGATCATGAAGGATTGTTATCAATAACACGTGAACTTCATTACATATAGGAATTCATCAATATACTATAGGTAATACATAGAGGTAATTCATAAAACTATAAAATTTCTAAATACTAGAAAACTAGCTTAATCATTTAAATCACTTTTATAACATAATTAAATAATAGATAAAATCTTTTATCACAAGAATTCTTATTAACTGAAGGAGGAAAAAGCACTCACGACAAAATTAAATAAAATTACACAAAGAAAAGAAACACTCACAACACAGATAAATAAAATTAAACAAAGAAGAGAAATATTAACAATACAATTAAATAAAAATTAAACAAAGAAGAGAAACACTCACAACACAATTAAATAAAAATTAAACAAAGAGAAACACTCATCTGAACTTGATCACAAGTCCAGAGCACTGAAATCATAAGGCCCCGATAAATCTACATAAATTATTTCAATAGAAATTGTTAGATTTTTAAAGAATATTTTATTTTGGGAGTTTTAAAGGGTTTTAATCTTGATTAATTAGTTTAGGGATTAGAAATATGGTTCTCTGAGTTTAATGAATTTAATAGGCTTAATTTAAACGAATTTCTATTTTTTGTTAGATTTTTAATAGGCTTTAACTCCTTAAAATACTTAACGGGTCTGAATTTACTAATAAGGAAAACTGATTTTAAAGTGGGTAGTTTGAGTTAATTTATGATGTATTAGTCTAAAATTTTTATCATAGAAGGTAGAATTATTGTAGACTATTGTTTTTATTTTTCTCCATTTTTTTGATGTTTTTAACTAATTATTTTAACATGATATTTTTCTTTCTTTCTCTCTTTCTTCTTCTTCTTCTTTTTTATATCTATATGTATGTATAGGCCCTAGGCCCAGTCCGGCTAAGGCCGGACCAGGCCAGGCCTAGGCTTGGTCCAGATTTCCTTTTTATTTTTCTTTTTTTAACAGGGCCCAAAGGCCATGTTGTTGTGGCCCAGGCCGGCCTGGCCCGGGCAAGGCCTGGCCCAGGCGGGCCACGCCGGGCCGGGTCTGGGACTGTCCAGGCCAAGCTGCTCTCGGCCTGGCCGAGAACAGTGGTCAGAAATTTGTTTTTTCCTATTTTTTTCGAAAATCTTTTATTTTTAAAATTTTAAAAAATTGTGTAAATTAAAGTTATTGGTTGGTATATCCTTACATGTATTTTAGTTAGATTTTAAATTGGGTTTTGATATATAAAAAAATATTCATAGAAGACCCTTGTATAGGCATGATATTGATTAGACTATTTGTATCATATTAATTATAGAAAAGAGGTTTACTTTCTTGAATTTTGATTTGCTCAAATCAAGGTTTTGTGGAGCATTAAAATAATGATCCTACAAAATTTTATTAGTTAAGTTTCTAGGAACCAATAAATATATTGCGGTTAGTTTTGCCATACGGGTATAGATAAGTTGAGTAGCAGATTGCTGAAATTAATAAATTATTTTTGTGGTTCTAATTTAATTTAAAAAAAATTTAGAAGAAAAAAACTAAAATTAAATTCACAAGTTAGATCTACTTACTTGAATTTTTCCTCCTTATTTGCTCCTCAATCCCTGTACCTCATGGCCCTTTTCGTTTACGATCCGCTTGAAGAGAGGGAAAGATGGAAGTGGGGAGAGTTTAAATTAGGATTTCTCCTGAGGTAGAAGAGAAAGAAGGAGTTTGGGTCTTTATATATGTTATTAGATATTTTAGAAACCTGAATTCTAGTTAGGTTTAGATTGCTTAATTTAGAAGTTCAGATAAGAATTGAGGATTGCTAAAAATCTCAAAAATATTCGGTTTAGATATAATTTTTGTTAGGATTTAAATTAGGATTAGTTAAGACTAATGAAAATAATTTAATAAGATAGGATTTTGTTTAGGATTAGAATTGGGTTTTGGTTTAATGGGTAAGGATCTCAATGATACTGAGTTATAGGTTATATTTGGGTTTTAGTTAAAAGAATTCAGTAATATGAAGAATAAGAAAAATAGAGAGTGGGCGTACCGGCTTAGTTTTTGGGCTTTAAGAAAAATAGAAAAAGATAAAAATAAGAAAGCGGGCTTGGCTCATGTGGGCTTAGTATAAAAAGAAAAAGAAAATAAAAGGAAAAGGAGAATGGGCTAATCTTATTGGGCTTGGAATGAAAATAATAATACTACCCATTAATAATAATTTAAAATAACTAAATATAAGCAATAAGAGTCTACAAGTCATAAACATTAAATAATACTAATAATGATACTAAATCAAGTTAATTAATAATAATAAGATAATAGGTAGAATCAGATAAATTTTTTTAAAATAATAATATGGTATTATTAAATAGGGGATATTACATTCTGCCCATCTTAACAAAATTTTCGTCCTCGAAATTTCAATAAAGTATGGAATGATAGCAAATCAATATCAAGGGAGAAGATAAAGCTTCCATGTCACTTCTCACTACATCATGCGTTCACCACGCTTTCACTGTACGGTCTGATCTCTGCTACCGGCTTCAACTTCAACATGGAATGGTCGAACTCAGAAGAAAACATTAGGGAAATAGAATCGAAAAGAGGATAGGAATCAAGATGGAACCCAGATTACTCTAGAAAAAGAGTTGGAATTAATGGATCCCAAAACAGAGAATGATCAATCCAAATGGAGTCAATATCGTTGTATGGATAGTATATGATATTACAGTATAAATATAATTTATTTGAGGTAACAGGTAAGAACTAGGTCCTCCTTGAGTAAACCTGGCTCTGATACCAAGAAAATCATGTCAAGCCCCGCTTCCGAAATACGCGAAAACGGAGTCGAGATGAAGGTCAGCGACATATATACGTGAGGAAACTACCCATGCATACATGCTAAGCTTAAAGTAATTTGAACAAGTTATAAAATCTGCTACGATAAATTAATATCACTGCAATATGACATATAAATA
This sequence comes from Agave tequilana, assembly GCA_038442645.1. Lineage (NCBI taxonomy): Eukaryota > Viridiplantae > Streptophyta > Magnoliopsida > Asparagales > Asparagaceae > Agave > Agave tequilana. The sequence continues at coordinate 146,891 of JAVJIF010014164.1, read as the reverse complement.
TCTAACACAATGATAGCAGATGAATAAAGGAAAGAAATGGCAACGGAGTGCGATATAGATAGAATCAGGAATAACATGAATAAAATAGCAAGAATACCTAGAATCAAGAAAAGAGAGACTCCAGCCTCTTGTAATGCGTACGATCATATGAACACCTGAACAATATGAGGTGCCCAAAAATCCTGGACGTGCGAATCCAGGATCGTCAGAAGCGACCTAATGAGTGTGTCTGTAAAGGAAAAGGTGTCTGTGCATAACAACGCAAGCAATAACAATATGATAACTGAAATGAAACATAATAAAATAATCAATGTCAAGAACAAAATTATGAACGATATATAACTGATATCCTGACCACTAATGTCAAGATGTGTAACCTAGCATGTCACTAGTTTGGTATACAATACGGTCATATGTACAATCATATGTCGATCATAGTTATATATACGTATAGCCGGTGTTCACAGTCAATCATAATACATTAAAAGTTTATCATTATTAATTATGTCAGCGAACACTAATTGCCACATATAATAGACACATCACATACTACGCCTACGACACGTGTCAATCGAGGTCCTCAGTTATTGAAAATGATCGGTTGGAGATATTGTCTATATTTTAGGTAGGTCCCTTGCATAACCGGGACCACGGCCCAGACTCCTGGCGCTGAACCAGGCCCACCGCAAGGTAGTCAGGAACATGTATAACAGGTCAGGTACATGTATAACATGTATAACAGGAACAGGACGGGGTGCCAGTCACCCCTTGGGACCCTACAATGGAACCCTCTTTCAAATGCGCAACCTACATCCTAGGCCCACCCAAAATACAGACATTGTCTCCTCCATCAATTTTTCCAATCCTGGTGTAAGTTGTTTAATATCATGTCATTAGTTATCAAGATTACTAAATGTACATGTTACCTAAATTTACTAGGATAACTCAGTAATGATAACAGTAACAACATCAAAAGTGAAATTGTGATACATATATAATAGGATATATATGTCGGTGAACATCATAATCAATACGAGATTGTTACCGTCTAATAATATTTTTCTTCCTAGTAGTTAGATAACATGAACATGATAGTCATCAAGTAAACGTCACAAATGTCATCCCGATGAGTTTTAGTGCAAAGTACTAACCGATGTCATGTGGTGATCATGAAGGTTTGTTATTAATAACAAGTGAATTTTATTACATACAGGAATACATCAATATACTACAGGTAATACATAGAGGTAATTCATGAAACCAAAAAAATTTCTAAATACTAGAAAACTAGCTTAATCATTTAAATCACTTTTATAACATAATTAAGTAACTAGATAAAATCTTTTATCACAAGAATTCTTGTCAGCTGAAAGAGGAAAAAGCACACACGGTAAAATTAAATAAAATTACACAAAGAAAAGAAACACTGACAACACAATTGAATAAAATTTAACAAAAAAAGAGAAACACTCACAACACAATTAAATAAAAATTAAACAAAGAAGAGAAACATCCACAACACAATTAAATAAAAATTCAACAAAGAAGAGAAACACTCGTCTGAATTCGATCCCAAGTTCAGAGCACTGAAATCATAAGGCCGTGATAAATCTGCATAAATTATTTCAATAGAAATTGTTAGATTTTTTAAAAGGATATTTTATTTGGGAGTTATAAGGGGTTTTAATCTTGATTAATTAGTTTGGGGGTTAAGAATATGGTTCTCTGAGTTTAATAAATTTAATAGGTTTAATTTAAACTAATTCTTATTTTTGTTAGATTTTTAGTAGGCTTGAACTTCTTAAAATACTAAACGGGTCTAAATTTACCATTAAGAGAAACTGATTTTAAAGTGGGTAGTTTGAGTTAATTTATGCTGGTATTAGTCTAAAATTTTTATCATAGAAAGTAGAATTATTGTCGACTATTGTTTTTATTTTTCTCCATTTTTTTGATATTTTTAACTAATTATTTTAACATGATATTTATCTTCCTCTCTCTCTTCTTCTTCTTCTTTTTTATTATATATATGTATGTATAGGCCCTAGGCCCAGTCCAGCCGAGGCCGGACCAGGCCTAGGCCTGGTCCAGATTTCCTTTTTCTTTTTTTTTCTTTTTTTAACAGGGCCCAAAGGTCATGTTGTTGTGGCCCAGGCCGGCCTGGCCCGGGCCAGGCCTGGGACTGCCCTAGCCAAGCTGCTCTCAGCTTGGCCGAGAGCAACGGCAGAAATATGTTTTTTTTCTATTTTTTTGAAAATATTTTGTTTTTAAAATTTCAAAAAAATTATGTAAATTAGAATTATTGGTTGGTATATCCTCACATGTATTTTAGTTCGATCTTAGATTGGGTTTTGATGTATAAAAAATATTCATAGATTACCCTTGTATAGACATAGTATTTATTAGACTATTTGTTTTATATTAATTATGAAAAACGAGTTTACTTTCTTGAATTTTGATTTACTTAAATTAAGGTTTTGTGGGGGCATTAAAACAATGATCCTATAAAAATTTATTAGGTAAGTTTTTAGGAACCAATAAATATATTATGGTTAGTTTTGCCATACGGGTATAGATACATATGGCAGCAAATTGCTGAAATTAATAAATTATTTTTATGGATCTAATTTAATTTAAAAAAATTTTAGAAGAAAAAAACTGAAATTAAATTCAAAAGTTAGATCTACTAACTTGTTCCTCCTTATTTGCTCCTCAATCACGTATCTCGAAGTCCTTTTCGTTCACAATCCGCTTGAGGAGAAGAGAAAGATAAAGCAGGGAGAGTTTAGAGTAGGGTTTTCTCTTAAGGTAGAAGAGAAAGAAAGAGTTTGGGTCTTTATATAAGTTATTAGATATTTTAGAAATCTGAATGCTAGATAGGTTTAGATTGCTTAATTTAGTAATTCAAATAAGAATTAAGGATTCCTAAAAATCTCAAGGAGATTCCGTTTAGATATGATTTTTGTTAGGATTTAAATTAGGCTTAGTTAAGATTTATGAAAAAGATTTGATAAGATAGGATATTGATTAGGATTGAGATTAGATTTTAGGTTAATGGGTAAGGATCTCAATGGTACTGGGTTATAGGTTATATTTAGGCTTTAGTTAAAAGAAATCAGTAATATGAAGAATAAGAAAAATAAAAGTGGGCTTGCGGGCTTAGTTTTTGGGCTTAAAGAAAAATATAAAAAGATGAAAATAAGGAAGTGGGCTTGGCTCATGTGGGCTTAGTATAAAAAGAAAAGAAAACAAACGGAAAGGAGAATGGGCTGAGCTTATTGGGCTTGAAATGAAAATAATAATTCTACCCATTAGTAATAATTTAAAATAACTAAATATAAGCAATAAGATTCTACAAGTCATAAACATTAAATAATTCTAATAATGACAATAAATCAAGTTAATTAAAAATAATAGATAATAGGTAGAATCAGATAAATTTATTTTAAAATAATAATATGGCATTATTAAATAGGGGATATTATATTGAAAATATCTCTCTTTACATGATATTTATAATGTTGTCCTTACGAGTACAATTAATGGTGCCTCCTTCTTTTGTGGCCTTGTTACAGTCTCGATCATCTCCATCTTCATAGATATCCCCTTTAGGGAAGAAACCCTAGCCGTCATTGATTTTCTATATATATATATATATATACGAGGGAGAAACTAAAGCTATCACCCTTATTGTTTACTCTACTGGAGACTAAAGTTAAGGAACAACATTCAAGCAGAATTCTTTCATGCATTCCTATGGAATGGGCATCTTGTCACAACTTTACATTTAGTAATGGAGGTAGAATCTGGGTATGTTGGATCAAGCTATTTGGACTTGCGTTGAAATTGCAAAATCCAGTCAACACATTACACGCTCTATCACCAACAAAGCAGATTTTCAAGGCATTATTCTATCATATATGGTGAGAGTTGTTGGTCTAGGAGAAAGGCATTGTGGTCTAGATTGAGCAGCATTGCAGGTGCATACGATCATCTCCCTTGGATGTTAATAAGAGATTTCAATGTTATTAGATAGAATAATGAGAAAGTATGAGGTAAATTGCTATCTATTCAGCGGCTGCAGAATTTTAATAACTTTATTGAAAATTGTTCCTTGTCTTATAAGGAATATAGGGGAAAGTAGTCCTGGCACGATAAAGTCTCAAGCTCTAAGAGGATTGTTGGAAGGCTAGACAAAGTTTTGTGTAAGAGTGCTCGATTAAGCTATCTGCAGAAATCTTATTATGAGTATCTCTCCCACGCATCAAGTGACCACTGATTGGGAGAAACCGTGCACAAAAAGTGTATATTTTGAAATTGATATTTAAAATGTGTGTGCTTTGGCTTCCTCGATACTTCCGTTATAGCATAGAGGTTAAAACGAGTCGAATCCACAAGGACGGGAGGCGATAGAAGCTTACACGGTTGTTCACGTGTATGTTAAAAGTTCTTCAATGTTTGAAAGAATGAAAAGAAAAGAAAATAAAGAATGAAAAGAGGATAGTACAATGAAAACAAAGAAGTGAGAAACAGAGAAGAATTATTTTTGTGATTTTGTTTGTATATTTGAAACAAAGTGAAAAAGAAAGAAAACCCATGGCTACTAACTACTAATGGCTCCACTAACCATGCTGACCTCTTAGTGATAGTTGCCTCACATGTGTCCTTGGCCAACTAGTCCTTGGTTCAAGAGCATTTTAAAGTATGACCAATACGATTACTTTCACATTCAAACTCAACAAAATAAGTACAAGCTACATTTAAACCATCAAAACTAAACAAGAGTAAGTATGGAATAAAGTAATGTTAGTTTGTTAGAGAGTTAGGATGTTAAAGTGTTAGAATCCATCATCATGAGCTATCAATGGCTCTTGCAAGTGCAAGGCCAAGTAGAGGCTATTAGATTCATGTAGATTATCAAGTAAGAAGTTAGCAAGTTAGTGGTTAGTAGTTAGTTGCCATGAGAGAAAATTAGCTAAACAGGTAAAAGGAATTAGAGAGAAAAAAACAAAGAGAGGCAAAGAGAGAACCTTTTATAGCTTGTCACCTTCTATTACAAGCACTCTTACTTTCTAACCATGTACCTCTCTCTTCTCCTATTATAAGATCTACAAGAAATGAAAAATACAAAGGAGGAAGAAGAAGAAGAACTAACCTAAACTACCATACACTACAACATGGAAAGAAAACTACACTACTCTCTGAAAATCTCTCTAAAGAACCCCTAAGAGGGTATTTATAGACACCAGGAGAAAGGGGGTCAGGGGGCAACCCCTAGCCCAATGCACTAGCACGGTCGCACCAATACACCGCAGAAACGCGGCCAAAGCCGCATTTTCGCGGCTGTACCAGGGCGACGCGTGCAGCACCGCTTGTTGCCCCTGCCCGCGTATCTCCTTGTCAGCTGCATATCTTGGTTTCTGAATTTGATCGGCAAAAAAGCAAGTACAAGAATATATAAAAAGAGTGTGGGTTGATGTTACTGCTTTTGCGATTCTTCCGTAGTAGCGAGTGGCTATACGGGTTGTATTCACAAGGAAGGAGAGCGATGAAAATTTGATGCGGCTTCAAAGTTCAAGATGAAAGAAAGTTCTTTGTTTCCAAATAAAGAATTGAAAAGTGAAAACAAGTTGTTTCAAGAATTTTTGAAAAATGTTTTGGTAGTTAGCAAAAGTGGGTTTTCTTAATGGTAAAGGCGCATGGCTAACTTTCTATTAATTGCTCCCACTAATCCCTGACTTCTCGAAGATGTAGCCTCATGATGGATCATAGGCAAGTATAACCCTTATGCATTGGAACTATTCACGTAGAAATCGAGCGAAAGTTCTTCTATAACTTAGCTTTACACGGCAAAAACTCGGACATTCTCATATCAAGATCCAATAGAAGGCGAGAATACGGGAAGACACGAGTGCACTAATAGTATCGGCAAAGTTAAAAGGAAAGTCTCTAACTTACAACAACAAGCAAAGTACAACACCGATAGATCATCAAAATATTTAAGTATGAAATATAAGGAGGTAAATACTTGTAGGTAAGTTAGAGTTAGAACCCTCATCTTAAGATGCCATAGCTCTCATTTGCACAAGGCTCGTTTGACCCTATTGACTCATTTGGGTTATCAATCAAGAAGTTAGAAATTAGTGGGTTAATGGTTAGTTAGCCATGCAATGGTGGAGTTAGTTAGACATGGTAAGAAAAGAAGCAACAAAAAGAAAAAAAGTAGAGAGAAAGGAAGTTACACTACAACAAGAAAGTAAAAACTAAATGAAAGTATAAGTATTAAAAGAAGGAAGAGAAGTAGTACTTGTATTAGTTTGTCACCCTTCAAATACAACGCTTACTCACTCTCTCTCTCTTTCACTCTAATGGTAAAAACTAAAACTAGAAGAAGCAAACTAAAGCAACTACAATTCCTAGCAAGAAAATACAAATTATAACTCTATTCTCTAGATCTCTTTCACTGAAGACCCCTGGGGGTATTTATAGGCACCAGGGGAAAGGGGGCCACTGGGTGACCCGTGCCCGAAGCGTAGGTGCGCGCGCCCAAAGGGCCGCAGAAACGCGGCCAAGGCCACGTTTCCGCGGCCCTGCCAGGGGGCGCGCGCCTGGCTTCGGGCAATGCATCGCCCAGTCTGTCTTCTGACGCCTTGATCTTCTGGGTTTGCGATTTGATGCCCTGGGCTGACAAAATCTTCACTCTAAAGTCAATGGCCACTTGGTAGGCTTTTAATTACCAATTAAATGGTGATTTAGGCCTTCTTCTTCATTTGCACACCATGGACCTAGCATCAAGCAAGCAAGGTTTTATTAGCAAAATTTTAAATGAAATTAATATGAGAATGCGATGAAAATAATGCAAAATTAGAAAATATTCACACCTCCACACTTATCTTTTTGCTCGTCTCGAGTAAAACAAAAATAAGAAAATTATTATACCACTTTCGCAGGTGACGCGATTACACTGATCATGTGCAATAAGCCTTTAAATCTCTAGGTTTTTCCTAGAGGAGGAGTGTTGTCTCCTGAGGGTTTTCAGCAGATTGCACCCACAAAATCCAGTAAGTAAAGAAAAGTAGTTAGTTGTTAGAAAAAATTTTGTCATGAAAAAGAACTTTCAATCATCTAAGTAAAAATGACCAAATGATGTAAGAATTAGGTTTAACCCTCATAAGTTCTCTTATACTTTAGCCTTCATAAAAGAAAAAATTATGGTTTTTCTTTAAATTTTGAAAGGATCTTGTACTTCTAACTCATTCTTTTATTTTACTTTAGATAGATAAGCATAATGTGTAAGTGTGATGTGCTTGTGATTTTTCAACTCAACTTTCAATATCATTTAAATTTATTAATATTTACTTATTATTCTTGGTTCCATTAGGCTTTCTACTTCACTTATGTAACACATATCAAACTGATGACTCCCAAACAAGATGGTCTTAGGGCACCAGGTAGAAAAACACTCTTCAGGTCAAATATGCAAATAGGCCACGAAATCAAGATTTATTTATACATTATTGTATATAGAAAAAATTTTGGCGTGAGTAATCATGCTTCTTGAGGCACAATTATCCAGCTTTTTTTTTAGAGTCGTGTCTCTAAATCCCAAGCATGTGTGTGTGGGTTTGTGCATATTCTACTAAGGCTAAATAAAAGGTATGAGTTATTTTCCTTGTCCCTTCTAACTTTTTAGTCAAACCAATCTTTCTTGTTTATTTAGGCAAAAATAAAGATTCATTAATAAGGTTCCCGTAATTCCTACAATCTTTTGGTATTTTTATAAAGAGTATGAATTTCTTTTCAATCTGCAGATTTTTTTTTGAAAGAAGAAAAAGAAAGAATAAAAAGAAAAAGAAAAAGTGTTAGCACCACCCCCACACTTATCTAATGCATTGTCCTCAATGAATGCATATGTAAATGCAAATGTAATAAATAGAGTGAAGAAATGATGTCAACGTCTTCGTGGACTCGGGCCAGCGAAGCGCGAATAGGCTAAAGAAATGTCAAAAAGAATGTAGAAGGGGTAAGCATATAAAAAAAATTTTTACTTTTTATTTTCATTTTTATTTATTTATTTGTTTTTTAGTTGTTGTGGGTAGGTGTATGACGAGGCAAAAAGAGTCAGTACACTCTTATCCAGATTATAGGCTCAGTGGTCAAGAAGGGCTTCAGTCTTTGCCCGTTCACTTTGAATTCCGTGTTGTTCTTACGGTCTACAATAAGCACAGCACCGTGTGAAAAACGGTGCACACGATGAACAACCCAGACTAACGAGTTTTCAGCTTTCTCGCGAAAATATGAAGCCTAAAGTTATACAGCAGAACCTTGTCTCCCAGGGCAAAGTGTTTCCGGGTTATGATCTGGTCATGAAAAAATTTAGTCCTGCTTTTAGTGATCCGAGCATTCTCATAGGCTTCATTCCGTATCTCCTCTAATTCTTAAATCTGCAGTCTCCTTAACTCACTGGCCTTGGTCAGATCAAAAGTGAGTTGCTTAATGGCCTATAGGGCATGGTGTTCTAATTCGACTGGCAGATGACAGGCTTTTTCCGAATATGATTCTGTAAGGAAACATCCCCAGAACTGTCTTAAAAGCAGTACGGTAAGCCCACAATGCATCATTGAGTTTAACCAACCAATCCTTTCAGTTTTGTCCGATAGACTTTTCCAGAATGAGCTTGATCTGTTGGTTGGTGACTTCGACCTGCCCATTTGTCTGGGGATGATACGGAGTAGACAACTTGTGATTGATGAAATATTTTCGCATTAGAGCTTCAAAAACTCTGTTGCAGAAATGTGATCCATTATCACTAATTATCGCTCGAGGGGTGCCAAACGGAGAAGATGTTCTCTTTAAGAATTTAACTACTACTTTGTTGTCATTTGTTTTTGTTGGCACAGCTTCTACCCATTTAGAGACATAGTCTATATCAACCAAAATGAACTGGTTGTCGAAGGAATTAGGGAATGGTCCCATAAAATCGATACCCCAAACATCAAAAATTTCAACTTCTAGGATCGGGTTCAGGGGCACCATGTCTCTTCTTGAAATTTTCCAATTTTCTGACAATTTGCGCATGACTTGCAAAATGGTATGAGTCTTTGAAAAAAGTGGGTCAATAAATCCCACTTTGAAGAACCTTCTCTGCAGTCTTGTGGGGACCGAAGTGTCCTCCGTATGCAAGGTCTTGGCAAAAGCTGAGCACACTCCTCTGTTCCTCCTCTGGTATGCATCATCTAATAATTTGATCGGGATAATACTTAAAAAGATTCGATTCTTCCCAAAGAAGTATCGTACTTGGGCAAAGAAGCGGTATTGGTCTTGCTTTGTCCAGTCAGCGGGTAATTGTCTAGTGGCTAGGTAATTAACAATGTCTGCATACCAGGTTTCATTGAGAATGGCCAGGATGTGCTCGTTTAGGAAATCCTCATTGATCGGAGCTTGTATGATCGGTGCGTTCGAAATTCATGAGAGATGATTAGCGATCACATTTTCTATACCTCGTTTATCCAAATTTCCAAGTCAAATTCTTGAAGTAAAAGGATCCACTGAATCAATTGGGCTTTTGCTTCCTTCTTGGTCTGAGGTATTTCAGTGTTGAATGATCTGTGAAAATTATCATCTTTGAGCCTAACAAGTAGGGCCGAAACTTCTCTAACGCAAAGACAACGGCCAAGAATTCCTTCTCAGTCGTTATATAATTCTGTTGGGCATCATTCAAGGTCCTACTCGAATAGTAAATCAAGTGCTGCCTATTATCGATGCTCTATCCTAGAACAGTGCCAATAGTAAAATCAGATGCATCACACATGATTTCAAATGGCTGGGCCCAATTAGGAGCAAAAATAATAGGCGCAGAAATAAGTTCTTGCTTAATCTTCCTCCATGACTTGAAACATCATCATTGAAATCAAAGGGCACGTCCTTAGCGAGCAGGTTGGTTAAGGGCCTCGCGATTTTGCTAAAGTCCTTAATGAACCGTCGGTAGAACCCAGCATGCCCTAAAAAGGATCTAATATCCTTGATGCTTTTGGGCGGTGGAAGCTTAGCAATCACTTCTACTTTAGCCTTATCAACTTCTATGCCTCTCCTCGAAAGCTCATGGCCCAAGACAATCCCCTGTCTCACCATAAAGTGACATTTTTTTCAGTTTAAGTTAGGTTCTACTTTTTACATCTTTGTAGCACTATCTCTAGGTGATGAAGACACTGGTCAAATGAATTTCCGTAGATGGAGAAATCATCCATGAAAATCTCAAGAAAACGTTCTACCATGTCGGAGAAAAGACTAAGCATGAGCATTGCACAATCCAAAGGGCATGCGTCGGTAAGCGCAGGTTCCGAACGGGCAGGTGAACGTGGTCTTTTCCTGGTCTTCTATAGCAATGGGGATTTGATTGTATTCCGAGTATGCATCTAGGAAGCAGTAGTACTCATGTCCAGCCAATCGTTCCAGCATTTGGTCAATGAAGGGCAGCGGGAAGTGGTCTTTATGGGTAGCTGCATTCAACTTCCTGTAGTCGATACAAACACGAACCTTGGTAGGTAGTCTTATTTGTACCAACTCTTTTTCCTCATTTTCTACCACCGTAAAGCCAGCCTTCTTTGGGACAGCATGAACAGGGCTAACCCATTGGCTATCAAAAATGGGATAAATGATCCCATTATCTAATAGTTTCAGAATTTCAGCCTTAACTGCCTCTTGCATGAGAGGGTTAAGCCTGCATTGTGGGTCCCTCCTAGGGGTTGCTTCATCGACTAAATGGATTCTATGTTGTAATATGGCTAGACTTATTCCCTTGATGTCCTTCATCGTCCATCCAATGGCTTCCCTATTTCTTTTCAGAATAGACATTAAGCTGTCCTCTTGTTGCTGAATTAGGTGGGATGCTATAAAATGACTGGCAAGGTGTCCTTTCTGCCCAGGTAGGCGTACTTGAGGTGTTCAGGCAAAACTTTTAGCTCTAGGGAAGGTGTTGCTTCATTGGAGGCAATCTTTGGGTTTTCAATCCTATGATGAGGTACACTTGGGCTTGATGCCCAATCCACTGCTGAATCTATGATCTGGTCTAGATTAAAATCCTCAGCCTCCAGATCAAACTCTTCCTCTTCTGTCTCCATGCTTTCCTCATGCTCACTGGTCAGGTTTTCAATAGAATTGACCTCAAACGTCTGATCATTGACATCCCTAGGTTGTCTTCAAAGATTGAAGACATTGACTTCCTTAGTCATGTCTCTAAAAGTCAATCACATAGACCCATTCCTACAGTTGATAATGGCATTGGCTGTAGCAAGGAATGGGCGCCCTAAGATGACAGGAGTTTGAGACCTTGGATTGGACACAGGTTGGGTCTCAAGCACAATGAAGTCAACGGGGTAGATGAAATCCCCGACCTGGATAAGGACGTCTGTGATCTCCCTCTTCGGGATCTTCACAGATCGGTCAGCTAGCTGAAAGGTAACTCGAGCTGGGCTTAGCTCGCCCAACCTAAGTTGCTAGTATACTGAGAGAGGTAGCAAGTTGATACTTGCTCTAAAGTCTAGAAGTGCTCTACTGATTTCGGTCTGTCCTATGGTACAGGAAATGGTGGGACATCCAGGATCCTTATATTTCACCGGAATGGGACCAGATAGAATTTCGCTTATATTGGTTGCCAATAACACTTTCTTGGGCACATTGGTCTTTCTCTTCTTTGTACACATATCCTTAAGAAATTTGGCATAAGCCGGGACTTGTTGGATAGCGTTAAGAAGTGGCACATTCAATTTGACCTGATTGAACATCTCTAGCATTTTCTCCATGTGCATATTCTTATTGTTGTTCCTAATCCTATTGGGAAAGGGTGCTACAGGCTTATGAACTTGTTCAGTAGCTTCGTCCTTGTCAGATGTTTGAGGAGCAGTTTGGGAGGAACTAGCAGAGGTGGAGGCTAGAGTGGGATCAGGATGGACTGGACTTTTCTGTTGGTAGATCTGGTTATCTACCTTCTTTCTAGATCGCAGTGTATGAACAGCATTACACTGGTTGATCGGTGGATCCTCAATTTCATATGCTTGATTGGAGGTTTTTGGTTAACTAGCGGCTGACTAGGCAAAGTACCCTTTGGTCTTTCACTTAGGGAGCTAGGTGGTTGGCTCATCTGCATTTTCAATCTCGATATGGCCTGTGAATGATTGTTCAGAGTTTGTCCCTGATTTTGCATAAAAGCGGTTTGGGACTTCATGAAAGCCTCTATGCTCTCCTCCAATTTACTGATTTTCTTTTCCATTGGAGAGCTTTGGGAGGAGGAAGATGGGGCTTGATTGGGAAAAGGTGGTGGAGGAGTAGGATGGTGAAAATTGTTGGAGAAATTAGGCCTGGGAGGATTGTTTGGGGCCCAGGAGAAATTAGGGTGATTCCTCCAACCGGATTGTATGTTTGGGAGTAGGGATTGTGAGGCAGCCGTGGGTAAGCCGCGTTCAGGTGTTCCAGTGGCACTTGCTGGGCATGAAAAATAGGGCACTCTTCAAAGACATGATTTGGTGCCTGACAGTATGAATAACCCGGATTGTGAATTGGTGGTGGGTTGATCTGGTTGACATTGCCAGGCTCTTTTATTTTCAGAGGCTCTATCCTTCTCATTAGGGTAGCAATCTTAGCCTCGGTAGTTATGGATGATTCTAGAGATAGGAGCCCTCCTCTTGAAGCTATGGATTGTGAATTCTTAGGTTTTTTCGAGGCTGGCTCCCATTTCAAGTTTTTCTCAGCTAAATCCTCAAATAAATCTCAACCCTGATTCTCATCCTTCTGTAAGAACCCTCCCTGACACATCGTTTCTAATAGGGTCTTTGTCTAATAGCCTAGACCATCATAGAGAATCTGGCAATGACGCCATTTCTCCACACCATGATGAGGGCACTGAGCTAGGAGATCTTTGAATCGCTCAAAGTATCTCCAAAATGGTTAACTCTGTTCTTGCCTAAACTGCATGATGTTCTTCTTAATGAGGGCAGGTTTGTGAATTGGGTAGAATTTCTTCAAGAAAGCCTTGACGAAATCATCCTATGTCGTGACTGAATCTGCTGCCAAACTATACAACCATTTCTTCATTAGGTCCTTTAGGGAAAAGGGATAAAACGTAATCTAACGGCATCGTCTCCTAACTGGCGTATACGCATCATGAGGCACACTTCTTCAAATTCCTTAACAAAGAAGTATGCGTTCTCTGATTCTAAACCATGAAATTTGGGAAGAGTGTTAATGAATTTAGATTTTAACTCGAAGTTATTTCCATTTGCTTCAGGAAGTTTTATGCAAGGTGGAAGTGAAGTTCTGATCGGGTAAAATCTATCCTGAAGTGACGCCATCACCGGTTCTGGATGCAAGGGTAGAGAAGTGTTTCTTGTTAATCTGGAAGTTGACAGATCTCTCACCCACTCTTGCATGTTGCACACCACAAACAACGTGAAGACAACAAACAATTGAAAAAGAACAAAAAACAAACAAAAGAAAGAAAAACAACCACAAGCCTTAGTCTAAGGTACCTCGACCTAGACGACTCCTAACTGGTCGATTCTCCGGGGAAGGTTGTTGTAGGAATTCAACTACAAGCTAATCGGCCAGGAAAGGGCAAAGCTCAGGGGGAGGTATCCGGCCGGAGCCACGGGCCTAATTACGCCAAACCACGGAGCTTTCCAGGCTTTACCTCTCAATCAACTTTCCTTAGACACCGATTTTGCAGGAGTATAGTTCTTACAATTTCCAACCTCGGTTAAATCTTTTAGTGAGTCCAAGATGTCCCTAGGGTCAATGTCTACTGATTTTTAGTTAAGGCTTGGGAAAGTGTGAGTGCACTTGGAGCGACAAAATTTGATCGAGGGAAACCGCACACAAAAAGTATATGTTTTGAAATCGATATTTAGAGTGTGTGTGCTTTGGCTTCCTCGATACTTCCGTTATAGCATAGAGGCTAAAACGAGTCGAATCCACAAGGATGGGAGGCGATAGAAGCTTTACCGATTGATTCACGTGTGTGTTAAAAGTTCTTCAATGTTTGAAAGAATGAAAAGAAAAGAAAGTAAAGAATGAAAAAGAGAAGTACGGTGAAACACGAAGAAGTGGGAACATAGAAAAGAATGTCTTTATGGTTTTTGAAATATTTCTAAAATAAAGTAAAAAAGAAAGAAGACTCATGGCTACTAACTACTAATGGCTCCACTAACATGCTAACCTCTTAGTGATAGTTGCCTCACATGTATCATTTTCCATCATTAGTCCTTGGTTCAAGAGCGATTCAAAGTATGACCCATATGTAACTCATCACAACCTAACTCTACAAAACAAGTTCAAGCTACATATAAACCATCAAAACAAGAAGTAAGCATGGAGTAAAGTAATGTTAGTTTGTTAGTGGTTAGGAAGTTAGAGTTAGATCCATCATCATGAGCCATCAACGACTCTTGCAAGAGCAAGGCCAAATCGAGACTATTAGATTCATGTGGATTATCATAAAAGATGTTATCAAGTTAGTAGTTAGTAGTTAGTTGCCATGAGAGAAAAGATTAGCTAAACATGTAAAAAAGATTAAAGAGAAGAAAACATAGAGAGGTAAAGAGAGCACCTTTCATAGATTGTCACCTTCTATTACAAGCACTCTTCATTCCAAGCATGTACCACTCTCTCTCCCTATTACAAGATCTACAAAATGAAATATACAATGGAGGAAGAAGAACTAACCTAAATAACTACCCTAAACTACAACATGGAATGAAAACTACTCCTAAAACTCTGTATATCTCCAAACTGAAAAACTCAGGGTTTTTTATAGGCACCAGGGAAGAGGGGGGCCAGCTGGAAACAGCTGGCTAGAAGCACGGGCGCAGCCGTACCCACATGGCCGCGGAAACGCGATCCAGGCCGCGTTTCGTGGCCATACTGGGGCCCGCGCGCGGTCCCGTCTGTCCCCCGTCATGTTCTGTGCCCGGTTTTGGTTTTGCAGCCCCTGGTTTTGACGAATCAGCTCCTCTAGGTCAATGACTATTCATGTAGGCCTTTAATCACCCATTAAATGGTGATTTAGGGCCTTTTTCTTCATTGCACACCAGGGACCTAGATTCAAGCAAGTAAAGCTTTATTAACAGAATTTAATATGAAATAAATGTGAAGATGTGGTATAAATTATGCAGTTTTAGTGACTAATCACACCTCCACACTTATCTTTTGCTCATCCCGAGCAAAACAAAAAAGAACTAAGAAAATTATTACACCACTTTCGCAGGTGACGCGATTGCACTGAGCATGTGCAACAAGCCGTTAAACTTCTAGGTTTCCCCTAGAGGAGGAGTTTTGTCCCCTGAGGGTTTTCAGCGGATTACCCCACAAAATCCATAAAGAAAGAAATCAAATGTTAGTATTTTGAAAACGCTTTTTGAAAATAGAGAAAAGTGTTGAAGTATTTTTGTGAAAATATAAGTGATCAAAGGTCAGAGATTAACCAGAAATTGTTCTTTCTTAAACTAAGTCAAAATGCAAAAAATCTTGTTATAAATTAAATGTAGGAATTTAAAATTGAATTAACTCTTTGATCTTTCATAAAACTCTTAGAAAAAATATGCACTTAGTGAATTGTTAAGATTTTTGAGATATCGACTCTAACTTTCATGCCATTTATTTATATTATATATAAATTATTTTTTCCTCTTTCCTTAGTTTTCTTAGGCTTTCTTATTCACCCTAGTAGTAAGCCTTTAGCCGGCGACTCCCAAATCAGATGGTCTCAGGGTACCAGATGAGAAAACATCCCTCGAACTTAAGGAGTCAAGTAAACAAGGTCACAAAACTAAAGGAAATTATTTTATTTTTGTCCACCATTTTAGGTGTGAATAATCATGCTTCCTGAGGCATAATTACTCAACTTCAATTGTGGTTTTGATTATCATCATTTTTTTCAATATATTTTTATGGCATTTCCAGTCTTTGTTTCAATCCCAAAATTGTGTAAGTGTGAAGTGCATAAATCTAAGACAAAAAATTCAAGATTAAATTTTCTTTCCAATCTTACTTTCTTATCCTAAAATTTAAACAAGATCAATTATTTTGACTTGGTTTAAAAATTTCATAATTTTAGATCTTCCTAATTCCTAAAATAATCTAAATTTTCATAAAAATGGATCAAAACTATTTCTCTTAATTCAAAAAGTTTTGTAAAAAGAAATTTTTTTAATTTAAAATAAGTGTAAAAGAAAAAAAATTTAAAACTACCTATGTTAGTAAATCCTCCCCCAACTTATCTCATGCATTGTCCTCAATGCAGTGTGAATGTGTATAGACATGAAACAAATGGAGAGGGAAGGAAGATTACCTCAAGGGGTGGCTCCAGTGGTGGTCGGATTGGGCTAAGCATGGCGACCCAATCAAGATATCGTGGATCTTCTAGAAACCCACCAATGACCTTTCTAATACGATCTAATAAAAGAATGATTGATTGAATGATCTTATTTAAAAATTTATCCCCATCTAATTTTCAATTTTCAAAAATAATTATTGAGTCAATTTCGTCAACAGTCTTGTCCAACAATGATGTGTGATTTTGAAAGATGAGTGATTTGGATTCAAATGGAACAGGAGTAAAAATCGACACCGACTTGGGAATTTGACACAGATCAAGTCGAGAGTCAACAATAAGAGTCGAAATTGGTTCAAAAATAGGATCCAAACCAAAGATTGATATTCACAAACTTTCCCCAATAATAAAGTGTGATCATGAGAGATTGGTGATTCCATTTCATGGTGAATTGATACAGGATTTAATGCTGACTTCGGAATAGAGAAAAAATCTGATAAAGATACCGGAGTCATTATTAAATTAAAAAGTGAAATGGAACTACTAACATGAGGTTCAGGATCACATTCAGGTTCAATTTCAATTTCAGGAAAGGGATAACTTGCCAGAATTCTAGGCGACTTTCATAACTTGGAGTTTGGTCAAGTTGAAAGGTATGTTCTGAAATTGAATCTGGATTCCCGAAATGACATGATTCATGGGTCCAATCAGTAGAGTTAGGGATATAAGGATCGATCAAAGGTTGACAAGAAAGATTTTTCTCGCTCTCATTGATCAATTCACTCATAAGTCTAACCTACTGAAAGGCCATGTAATAGAATTTAGATTCAGAATCATGTCTTCCATACTCTTTGCGGTTGTTTCTTCTTGAAAAGGCGAGTATATAAGTTGATTTTGGAAATTGTGGTGAAATTGTGAGCCGATTAGATTTTACGATTGTTGCTTGGACTCATGCAAGGGTTCCATACTCAAGTCCAGTATTGAAGTCTGTTCATTTTGAATAGGTGAGACTGGAAAAGATGAGTAGGACTCTTGAAAATTTGGTTGAGATAAGGAGTCCAACATGGTTTGCATTCTATCACAAAAGACTTTTAAATACTTTTCTAGCTCAGATTCTTCTTCAATTGGATGCTCTAGAAAAGGAGTATGTGGAGTTTGATGTGGGAAGGATTGTGAATTGAGCAAATTTTGCATTTGTTGTAGGGACTCTTCCATACTCCTTTCCAAATTAGATTTTTCTTCGGTTGGTGGAATAGGAAAAGGAGTATATGAACCAAAATCGGAGAATGAACTTTGTGAAAATTGTGGACAAAGCGGTTGAAAGTTTGACTCGGGGGGTGAATCCCCATTGACTCTGTGAAGAGTTGAAATTATTTTAAAAATTATAGTTATAAGATTGAGGATATGGGTCATATTGAGTCGGATAATCCCAACTTGGCATCTACGGTTTGTTCATGTTGCACATAGCTGGGTTAGAGTTATCTGAGTCAAATGAGGTCGGAGTGAAATATGGATTCATATTATGATTGAAAGAATTATTGTTGTTAAAAATCCATTTCACAATATACAAAAAGAAAGAAAAAATAACAAACAAACAAACAAACAAAAAAAGAAAAAGAAAAAGAAAAAGAAAACAAGCCTATGCTAAGGTTAACTTAGACCTGGACGACTCCTAACAGGTTAGACTGTTGATCGATGGGGAAACTAGCACTCAAAAATGTGTATTATGTAAAATCGATGTAAAAGCTCGAATGTGTGCTAATGTACCCTCGATACTTCCGTTATAGCATTGGCTCAACGGGTCGGATCCACAGGGAAGGGAGGCGATAGAAGCATTAACAGTCTCTATTCACGTCTTTTGTTAACACTTCTTCTTTGTTGAAAGAATGAAAAAGAAAGTGAAAAAGAAAAGAAAGGAAATCCATAATGTGATAGGTGAGGAGAGCGCTGAAAACGGCGATGTAAAAACAAAATAGAAGAGTGGTTTGGAAAACAAATAGAAAAGAAAATGGAAACAAGGACGAAATAAGAAGGCGGTGGAAACATAGATAGAAAAATGAGAAAAGAGTTTTGAAAACGATTTCTAAAACAAGAGAAAAGAAAACTCATGGCAACTAACTACTAAATACTCCACTAACCATGCTAATCTCTTCATGATAGTTGCCTCACATTTTGATCCTCGGCCATCAATAATCCTTGGCTTCAAGAGACGATACAAAGCATGGCACGGAGATGGTTCATCACATTCAAACAAGCATCAAGATCAAGCCAACACAAACATCACTCATTACACTACTAAAGGAAAGCATGAAAATAAAAGAGAGTTAGCTTGGTTAGCAAGTTAGCAAGTTAGATGTTAGAACCCATCATCATTGGCCATCAATGGCTCTTACAAGAACAAGGCCTTAATAGAGGCAACCCGATTCATGTGGATTATCAAGTAATTGGTTAGATGGTTAGTGGTTAGTAGTTTGATTGCCATGAGAAGAAAAGTTAGCAAGAAATCATGTAGAAGATGAAGGAGATTACAATGGAAGAGAAAGGAGGCACCTTTACATAGACTGTCACTATCTATTACATCAATCCCTCTCAATCTCTCTCTCTATGAATCACTCAGCCCTACTACAATGATCTAAAAAGAAAAGAAAATACAAGAAATGAAGAACACTCACCTACACTACTCCTAAAATCTGCACCTACTCCTAAAAACAAAAACTGCTTACGTTTTGGCCAAAGGCAGGGCTATTTATAGGCATAGGAAGCATCCAGAAGACGAGACGGGGCCACGCGTCGAAATCGACACGTGGCTCCACTCCTTTGCCGCGGAAACGCGGCTATTGCCGCGTTTTCGCGGCAATACCAGGGAGCCACGTCCCTGATTTTTGTCAGGTTGTTCCTCTATCTTCGTGGGTTGTCAGGGTATATCCCATTTCTGGTAATTTCGTCCGAATATTCGTCTGACATGTGTAGGAGGCTAGGTTCAATGAATCTTCTAGATAATCCTTGCCTTGGCCTCCAAGTAATGCGGGATTAATTACCATAAAAGAGGTTTAATTAGGCTCTTATTACCCCTTTGCCCATGAACTTTGGATCTACCTGCAATAAAGACAAAAACACGGTTTAGACCGACAATTTATTCATAAATCGGTGAGAAATGCGATATAATAATGCATAATCGTAGACTAATCACACCCCCACACTTATCTTTTGCTCATCCCGAGCAAAACAAGAAAAGAAAACTATACTACGGATGTTATTACACCACTTTCGCAGGTGACGCGATTGCACTGAGCGTGTGCAACAAGCCGTTAAACCTCTAGGTCACCCTAGAGGAGGAGTGTTGTCTCCTGAGGGTTTTCAGCGGATTGCACCCACAAAATCCATAAAGAAAGAAAACAAATGTTAGTATTTTGAAAACACATTTTGAAAGAGAGACATGTTTTCGAACTATTTTTGTAAAATATAAGTGATCTAAGGTCATAAGTCCACCAAAAATCATTCTTCCTTAAACTTAGTCTATATGCAAGATCTTGTCTTTAATTAAGGTAAGAATTCAAAATTGGATTGAATATTTTATCTCTGATAAAAACCTAGATAATATGCACTCTGTGATAGTGAAGATTTCTGGGATTTAAACTCTAACCATCAAGCCATTATATAATTTTTTTTCTTCTTCCCTTAGTTTTCTTAGGCTTTCTTAGTTCACCCATGTAGCGAGCCTATAACCGATGACTCCCAAACCAGACGGTCCTAGGGCACCAGATGAGAAAACATCCCTCGGGTTAAAGGACTCGAGTAAACAAGGCCACAAAACTAAGGGGGATTATTTGATTCTTTTGACCACCGTTAGGCGTGAATAATCATGCTTCTTGAGGCATAGTTATCCAGCTTAATAAGTGATGTTTTATTTATATATATATTTTTCTTTTTATTTACTTTATGTCATTTTAGGTCTTTATTTCCATCCCAAAAATTATGTAAGTGCGATGTGCATACTATCTAAGGCAAAAAATTCAAAATAAAATTATCTCCCCAATTTATCTTACTTAGCCTATAATTTTAAACAAGATCCATTATTTCAACTAGGTTTAAGATGTCATAATTAAGGCTTTCTTAATTTCTAAGATCATCTTAATTTTCTTAAAAATAGATCAAAACTTTGTCTCTTATTTCAAAAAGTTTTTAAAGAAAGAGAAAAATTCCTATACAAAAGGAAAGATTTCTAAAAGTATCTAAAAGAAGTGTAAAAGAAAGAAAATCTAAAAACTCTAAGTTAGTAAACCCTCCCCCACACTTATCTCATGCATTGTCCTCAATGCATCGTGATATATGTATGCATGAAACAAATAAAGAGGGAAGAAAAAATCACCTCAAGGTGGTGGTTCCGGTGGCGGTCTGATTGGTCCACGAAAGGCGGCCCAATCATTCTTGCATGGAGTCCGGAGGAACCCACCAGAGACCTCCATGATACAACCCACTAAAAAGATGTATGTATTTATGATTTTTATTAAAAATTTAACCCCATCTAATTTCCAAATTTTCAAAATAATTTCGGAGTCAAATTTATCCACAACCTTGTCCCAGAATGGAATGATTGATTTGGACTCAGGAAATATAGGAACTAATATCGACTCAGAAAAATAACTCAAGTCAAGTAAAGGTTCGGGAGTCGATATCGGTTCAGGAAGTGGGTCCAAATCAAGAAGTTGAAACTCAAGTCCACAATTTCCCCATGATGGAATGTGGCTTTCTAAGGTTGGTGATTCAAGTTCAGGAATGACAGGTATTGGAATCAAAACTGACTCTAAAATGTTACTCAAATTGGGTAACATAATAGGAGTCAATAATGACTCAGGAATTTGAACTGAATCACAATTTTGAGGATCAAAGTCACATTCCTCATTAAGTTCAATTCCACAAAAATGAGAACTTACCAATTTATCAATTGGACTTTCAAAAGTATGGAATTGGTCAAGTTCAATATGATCTACATAAGTGATTGGTGATTCAATTTCACAATGGACTGGCACTGGATCCAATACTGGCTCAGGAAAAGGATTGAAATCAGGTGAAGATACCGGAGTCATAATTGAATCAGGAAGTAGAATTGAATCACTAATTTGAGGTTCATGATCATATTCATGCTCAAGTTCAATTTCAGGAAAAGGGTAACTTGCCAAAATGTTAATGGATTTGAAGTTTGGACAAGTTCAGATGGGTGTGCTGAAATTGAATCTTGATTTCCAAAACAACATGACTCTGTGGCTCTAACAGAATTTTTAGTGACATTAGAAATGGTCAAGCGATGAGAAAGTAGTGTTTGGATCATCATATCTATGTCACGATTACGAACGTTTTGAGCCTGAGTCATGAATTCAAGCATCTTTTTCTGGCTGATTGGTTCATTATTTTGTTGAAAAGATGAAATATTGTTTTGGAATTGTGAGTCCATTCGTGATTTTTGTTTGGACTCACGCATACTCATTTCCAAAATTGATGGTTTTCTATTTTGGTCTGGTGGAACTAAGTATGAATCTTGAAAATGTTGTGGAATTGGAGAGGTCAATGTTTTCTGAAGTTGTTGCTCGGCCTCTTGTATATTGGCTTCTACTCTCTTTTTGAACTCAGATTTTTCTTCAATGGGAGGTTCAGAATAAGGAGTATAGGAAGCGAAATCGGGGAATGAACATTGTGGACAAGGTGAATATGGTGCACAAGGAGGTTGAAAATTTGACTCGGGGGACGTGAATCCCCATTGACTCTGTGACGAGTTGAAATTATTTTGGAAATTATAGTCATAAGAATGTGGGTATGGGTTGTATTGATTCGGATAAGGCCAACCCGGTGTATTTGGTTGGTGCATATTGTAAAATGCCGGGTTGGAATTATCCGAATAGAATGGGGTCGGTGTGAAATATAGATTCATATTCGGATTGAAAGAATTGTTATTATTAAATGCCATTTCACAAACAATCACAAACAAAAAGGAAAATCAAACAACAAACAAGAAAAATCAAAACCAAGCCAATAGGAGGGTTGACCTAGACCTAGATGTCCCTAGAGGCCAACGTCTATCAAATTTTATTAGGGCTTGGGTTGTGTGAGTGGGGAGATGATTTTTGGGCTAAGGAAGGGTAAGTAAATCCCCACCTTATCTTGTTTGGAGTTTGCCCTTAAGTTCAATTCTTGCAAGTGTGCAATATAGACAAGAATATAACACAAAGCGATAAATCACCCACGTGTTTGTCCTATGCTATATGCAATGCCATATGTACATCTCCATCCAGATCACAACAACAGAACAAAATACAGTATATTGGAATTGAATTGACACGTGCCTAAATGCAAATGTCTAAACCGTTTTAAAGGCGTCCAAATACCGTATTTTAGTTCTTTTATTTATTATGGTGTGTAGGCAATCAAAGCAAGAAAGATAGCAGTACAAATCTACTAGCTATTACAATTCACACATCCCAGCACAACAAGATATACAATGTTCACAAGATGGCCGCGTTTTTCGCGGCAAATGTCGCGGTTGCGCGACGGTTCTTTTAAAACTGGGTCCCTGCTTTCAAGAGCAGGGAGATGCAAAGCTAGATTATGTTCTGCAAGATTAAGCACCTAAAAAGAATGTCCTGCACACCAAAACAGAAAAGACAATGTTAAAAAAAACGTGACGTCAAAACCATTCCCTTCCCCGGCAACGGCGCCAAAATTTTGATCGATGGGGAAACTAGCACTCAAAAATGTGTATTATGTAAAATTGATGTAAAAGCTCGAATGTGTGCTAATGTACCCTCGATACTTCCGTTATAGCATTGGCTCAACGGGTCGGATCCACAGGGAAGGGAGGCGATAGAAGCATTAACAGTCTCTATTCACGTCTTTTGTTAACACTTCTTCTTTGTTGAAAGAATGAAAAGAAAGTGAAAAAGAAAAGAAATGGAAATCCGGAATGTGGTAGGTGAGGAGAGCGATGAAAACGGCGATGTAAAAACAAAATAGAAGAGTGGTTTGGAAAACAAATAGAAAAGAAAATGGAAACAAGGACGAACTAAGAAGGCGGTGGAAACATAGATAGAAAAATGAGAAAAGAGTTTTGAAAACGATTTCTAAAACAAGAGAAAAGAAAACTCATGGCAACTAACTACTAAATACTCCACTAACCATGCTAACCTCTTCATGATACTTGCCTCACATTTTGATCCTCGGCCATCAATAATCCTTGGCTTCAAGAGACGATACAAAGCATGGCACGGAGATGGTTCATCACATTCAAACAAGCATCAAGATCAAGCCAACACAAGCATCACTCATTACACTACTAAAGGAAAGCATGAAAATAAAAGAGAGTTAGCTTGGTTAGCAAGTTAGCAAGTTAGCAAGTTAGATGTTAGAACCCATCATCATTGGCCATCAATGGCTCTTGCAAGAACAAGGCCTTAATAGAGGCAACCTGATTCATGTGGATTATCAAGTAATTGGTTAGATGGTTAGTGGTTAGTAGTTAGATTGCCATGAGAAAAAAAGTTAGCAAGAAATCATGTAGAAGATGAAGGAGATTACAATGGAAGAGAAAGGAGGCACCTTTACATAGACTGTCACTATCTATTACATCAATCCCTCTCAATCTCTCTCTATGAATCACTCAGCCCTACTACAATGATCTAAAAAGAAAAGAAAATACAAGAAATGAAGAACACTCACCTACACTACTCCTAAAATCTGCACCTACTCCTAAAAACGAAAACTGCTGACGTTTTGTCCAAAGGCAGGGCTATTTATAGGCATAGGAAGCATCCAGAAGACGAGACGGGGCCACGCGTCAAAAATCGACGCCGCGAAAACGCGGCTATTGCCGCGTTTCCGCGGCAATACAAGGGAGCCACGTCCCTGATTTTTGTCAGGTTGTTCCTCTGTCTTCGTGGGTTGTCAGGGTATATCCCGTTTCTGGTAATTTCGTCCGAATATTCGTCTGACATGTGCAGGAGGCTAGGTTCAATGAATCTTCTAGATAATCCTTGGCTTGGCCTCCAAGTAATGAGGGATTAATTACCATAAAAGAGGTTTAATTAGGCTCTTATTACCCCTTTGCCCTTGAACTTTGGATCTACCTGCAATAAAGACCAAAACACGGTTTAGACCGACAATTTATTCATAAATCGGTGGGAAATGCGATATAATAATGCATAATTGTAGACTAATCAACTGTCCACGGGGGTATATTGTCGGAGCTGACCACGAGTTAATCGACCAGGTAGGGGCAAGATCGGTGGAAGGTATCCGTGCCGGAGCAACGGGCCTAATTATGCCCAACCACCGTTCTTCGAGATTTCGCCTCTCAATCCCCAACCTTAGACACCGATTTATATAGAGTCAAATTCTAACAACTTCCCCCTTAGGTCAATCTCTTAAATGAGTTCGAGATGTCCCTAGGGGCCAACGTCTAGCGAATTTTATTTAGGCTTGGGTTGTGTGAGTAGGGAAGTGATTTTGGGCTCAGAGAGGGTAATGACTTCCCCACCTTATGTTGTTTTGTGTTTTGCTCTTAAATTTAATTTGTGCAAGTGTGCAATATAGATAAGAATAAACATAAAAAAGCGAGTAAATCACTGAAGTGTTTGTCCTAACTATATGCAATGCAATATGTACACCTCTTATCAATGTCACAACAACACAAGAATAAAATACAGTATATTGGAATGAAAATTGACACGTGCCTCGATGCAAATGTCTAAACCGTCTTAAAGCATCCAATTTCTGTATTTTAGTTCTTAAAATTATTTACAGTGTACAAGTAATAAAAAAAATTAGCAGCAGAGTATATGAATGCACAAGAAGTTACCCGACCATACAGAGCAAGTGTGAACTTCTGCAACGCTAAAATTTAACCTGCACACCAAAAATGAGGAAGAAAAGTTAACAAACATGTGAAATCAAACCGTTCCCATCCCCAACAACGGCGCCAAAATTTGATCGAGGGAAAACCGCGCACAAAAAGTGTATGTTTTAAAACGATATTTAAAGTGTGTGTGTGCTTTAGCTTCCTCGATACTTCCGTTATAGCATAGAGGCTAAAATGAGTCAAATCCACAAGGACGGGAGGCAATAGAAGCTTTACCAGTTGATTCACGTGTGTGTTAAAAGTTCTTCAATGTTTGAAAGAATGAAAAGAAAAGAAAGCAAAGAATGAAAAAGAGAAGTACGATGAAACACGAAGAAGTGGGATCATAGAAAAGAATGTCTTTGTGGTTTTTGAAATATTTCTAAAATAAAGTGAAAAAGAAAGAAGACTCATGGCTACTAATTACTAATAGCTCCACCAACATGCTAACCCCTTAGTGATAGTTGCCTCACATGTATCATTGGCCATCACTAATCCTTGGTTCAAGAGCGATTCAAAGCATGACCCATATGTAACTCATCATAACCTAACTCTACAAAACAAGTTCAAGCTACACTTAAACCATCAAAATAAGAAGTAAGCATGAAGTAAAGTAATGTTAGCTTGTTAGTTGTTAGGAAGTTAGAGTTAGATCCATCATCATGAGCCATCAACGACTCTTGCAAGAGCAAGGCCAAATCGCGGCTATTAGATTCATATGGATTATTATAAAAGAAGTTAGCAAGTTAGTGGTTAGTAGTTAGTTGCCATGAGAGAAAAGATTAGCTAAACATGTAAAAGAGATTAGAGAGAAGAAAATATAGAGAGGTAAAGAGAGCACCTTTCATAGATTGTCACCTTTTATTACAAGCACTCTTGCATTCCAAGCATGTACCACTCTCTCTCCCTATTATAAGATCTACAAAATGAAAAATGCAATGGAGAAAGAAAAACTAAACTAAACTAAACTACCCTAAACTACAACATAGAATGAAAACTACTCCTAAAACTCTGTATATCTCCAAACTGAAAAACCCAGGGGGTTTTTATAGGCACCAGGGAAGAGGGGGCCATCTGGAAACAGCTTGCCAGAAGCACGGGCGCAGCCGCGGCCATACTGGGGCCGCGCGCGCGGCGCTTCGAGCTGCGCGTGGTTCCGTCTTTCCCCTTTCAGGTTCTATGCCCGGTTTTGATTTTACAGCCCCTGGTTTTGACGAATCAGCTCCTCTAGGTCAATGGCTATTCATGTTGGCTTTTAATCACCCATTAAATGGTGATTTAGGGTCTTCTTCTTCATTGCACACCATGGACCTATAACCAAGCAAGCAAAGCTTTATTAACAGAATTTAATACGAAATAAATGTGAAGATGTGGTATAAATTATGCAGTTTTAGTGACTAATCACGCCGCCTGTTGCCCCTGCCCGATTGTCCCCCTGTCAGCTGCATATCTTGGTTTCTGGGTTTTGGGCCTCGGTTTTGACAAACCACCCTCCAAAATCAATAGCTATCTTTATAGGCTTTTAATCACCAATTGAATTATGGTTTTGGGTCTTCTTCTTCATTTCATGCCCTGGACCTAGAAACATACAAGAGAGGTATTATGAGCAGAATTTAATATTAAATAAATGTGAAGATGTGGTATGAAATATGCAGTTTTAAAGACTAATCACACCCCCACACTTATCTTTTTCTCGTCCCGAGCAAAACAAAAAACCAAAGAAATTATTACACCAGTTTTGCCGGTGATGCGATTGCACTGAGCATGTTAAACAAGCCGTTAAATCTCTAGGTATTCCCTAAAGGAGGAGTTTTGTCTCCTGACGGTTTTCAGCAGATTACACCCCAAAATCCATAAAGAAAGAAATCAAATGTTCGTATTTTGAAAGTGCATTTTGAAATAGAGAAAAGTGTTAAAATATTTTTGTAAAAATTTAAGTGATCCAAGGTCATAGGTTAACCAGAAATTATTTTACCTTAAACTAAGTCAAAATATAAAATCTTATTATAAATTAAATGTAAGAATTTTAAATTGAATCGATTCTTTGATCTTTCATAAAACTCTTAGGAAAATATGCACTTGTGAACAGTGAAGATTTTTGAGATATCGACTCTAACTTTCATGTCATTTATTTATATTATTATTATTTTTTCTTCCCTTAGTTTTCTTAAGCTATCTAACTTACTTGGATAGTGAGTCTTTAGCCAGTGACTCCTAAACCAGATAATTTTAGGGTACTAGATGAGAAAACATCCCTCGGACTTAAGGACTCGAGTAAACAAAGCCACAAAACTAAAGGGGATTATTTTGTTTTTGTCCACCATTTTAGGCATGAATAATCATGCTTCCGAGGCATAATTACCCAACTTCAATAACTTGTTTTATCAACATTTTTTTATATTTTTTTCTATGGCATTTTCAGTCTTTGTTTCAATCCCAAAATTTGTGGAAGTGAAATATATAAATCTAAAGCAAAAAATTTAAAATCAAATTATCTTTCCAATCTTACTTTCTTATCCTAAAATTTAAACAAGATCTATTAGTTTGACTTGGTATAAAATTTCATATTTTAGGTCTTCCTAGTTCCTAAGATAATCTTAATTTTCTTAATAATAATCAAAGTTATTTCTCTTATTTCGAAAAGTTTTGTGAAAATAAAAGAAAAAAAAGAAAGAAAATATAAAACTAAGTATGTTAGTAAACCCTCCCCCACACTTATCTTATGCATTGTCCTCAATGCATCGTGAATGTGTATATAAATGAAACAAATAGGAAGGAAAGGAGAATTACCTCAAGGTGACGGCTCCGATGTGAAATCACCTAGAGGGGGGTGAATAGGTGATTATGCTAATCTAGTGAACTAAATGCGGAATTTAAAATTAATTACAACAACACATAAACGAGCATATGATATAGCAATATGATCAATGCACAAAGCAAAGAGAGAGAAGTAAGAGTCAATGGATCAAGCTCAAACAACAAGATTTGTTTCGAAGTTCGAGCACCCAGCTCTACGTCCCCGCCTTCACCTAGAAGGATTTCGAATCCACTAGCTTGTCCACAAAGGACTCCCACACAGGGAACCTCCACCGAGGATTTGGGGCAATATAATAACTAGGAGTACCCAACTCCTCTCTTTACAACCACAACCTCTCACTAGAGGCTAAGCACCAAGCCAACAAAACAATAACCACACAACTTGAGGGATAAGCACAAAGCTACACAAGGATCACCTCACAACTTGAGGGATACAACCCAATTGCACAATCTCCTCAACACTATGAGGGAAAGGCACAAAGCCAAGTAATAATTAGGGTTTACAACTTGGTGATCAAAAGACGACAAACCGATTTCTTTTCCCACAAACCAAAAGATCCTATAGAATAGGATAGTAGAAGTAGCTCAAGTGTGGAGAAAACCAAAGGAATGGAAAACAAATACTCAAAGAAAATCCTTGGGAAAACTAAAAAACAAGATGAAGAAGTTGAATCAAAACTCTTTTCCCAAAAACACTTTTCTTTGATTATTCAAACCCTAGAAAAATACCAAATAGATTGTAATCTTTTGAGCCCAAAAAGTTCTTTTGATTGCTGTGGAAACACTGGAGAGTATGAAATATTAGCACAAAAAATTCTTAGAGAAAACCTCTTTTCAATGGGGTATATATAGCCCCTTTTCAAAACTAGCCGTTAGCAGCTAATTTAGGCAGATTTGACCTTCCGGTCGACCAGCCAACGGTCAATTTTTACCGTTCGCTGCTACCGGTCGACCGCCCGATCGACCGGGCCCTGAACTAGAGAGCAACGGCTCTCTGGCCGGTCAACCGCCCGGTCGACAGGAGCAACCCGAGAGTGGGTTGCTTTCAGTCGGTCGACCGCTCGGTCGACCGGCTCAATGGGCTAGCTGCGTGCACGTATCTATGCACGTCCGGTCGACCGCTCCGGTCGACCGGCTACTGGTCCGGTCGACCGTGCGGTTGACCGCCAGAGCCTGGCAGTTCTGTTTTAGGGATTGAAAAACTTAGGTTTCTATTATCCAATTAAATCCCATAAAATCTCCAAAAAACTACAAAAAAAAGTTTTAGCATTATACAATGATATACAAACTTGTGTGAAAAATTTCAACACAAATTTCAAACTTTTTGAACCATTTTTGTGTTATGAAAATTTTGCCGAAAACCAAAAATCATATTTTTTCATACTTGAATTTTTCAATAAAAAATCTGATTTTTTCAAAACTCATTCAAATACAAAAACATGATATTTAAATACTTTGAAGCATGACGCATATGGATAGAAATCCAATATACAAGAAACATATACATATCATAGTTTTTGACTTTATTTCCAAAAATATGTTTTGTTAAAACACAAAACCTAAAACACATGAATAGGTATATCAAATTAAGTTTGTCTAGGAAGTTAAGCATGCATGTATATAGAATGAATCTACTATACATAAACCATGTAAACTTGTATCGATCTAACTATTCATGAAAACCAAAGTCGGTTAAACCAAAAACCGAAAAACCAATATTCAAAACATAAAACGTGTGTGTATTGTGAACTTGAGCATATCATACTATTCTAATCTGTACAGATGGATCTAAACACAAAACTAAACTAGGTACCGAGGTCTTCTTGTAGAGCGCCGTCTCCAAGCCGACTCGATCCAAAACTCCAAAACTCCGAGCTTGACTCCAACGAGTGCTATGTAAGATCTTGATGCTCGGGCTCTGGAAACACCATGTGAAAGCTTCCAAACCATCTTGTTGAAACTAATCACCTACTAATATCTTGAATAAAGATCTGAAACTAAAATAACAAGATTATTAGTACACATAACTACATGAGTTAATTATCATCAAAACTAGAGTGGAAGGCCTTTGGGCCAACACGGTGGTGGTTTAATTGGTCCATGAAATGCGGCCCAATTAAGATAATGTGGATCCTAAAGGAATCCACCAGTGACCTCTCTAATACGACCAGTAAAAAATTATCCCCGTCTAATTTTCAATTTTCAAAAATAATTACTCAGTCATTTTCTTCAACATTCTTGTCCAACAATGAAGTATGATTTTGGGAGATGATTGATTTGGACTCAAATAGAACAGGAACAAAAACTGATATCAACTCGGGAATTTGACTCAAATCAACTCAATATTCAAAAGGGGGAGTCAAAATTGGTTCAAAATGGGGTCCAGACCAAGGATTGATGTTCACACACTTTCTCCAACAATGAAGTGTGATCATAAGATATTAGTGATTCAATTTCATTGTGTACTAATACAGGATTCAATGTTGACTCTGGAATAAAGAAAAAAATCTGGTAAAGATACCGGAGTCATTATTGAATCAAAAAGTGAAATGAAATTACCAACTTGAGGTTCAAGATCACTTCAAGCTCAAGTTCAATTTCAGGAAAAGGATAACTTGTCAAAATGTCAAGGTGATTCTCAAAAAATTGAGCAAGTTTAAATTGATGTAATGAGATTGAATCTTGACTTTCATCCACGGAAGGAATATGAATGGGTAAAATGATCGATTCAAGTTTAGGAATTATAGGAATCAAAACTGGCTCAAGAATATTACTTAGTTTAGGTAAGACTACAGAGGCGATATTGATTCAAGGATTGGACTCGAATCGCTAAATTGAAGCTCCAGTTCACATTCATCTTCAAATTCAATTTCAGAAAATGGATAACTTGTCAAACTATCAAGAGGTTAATGTTGGTCAAGTTCAGGTTGGTATGATGAAATTGAAGCTGGATTTCCAAAATGACATGATTCGTAAGTCGTATGAACATTTTGTGGACATGGGAAGTCAATCGTATTTTGCATTATGCGCTCGGTCTCTTGCACGAATTCTATAGTTTTTCCCTCATTGATTTTCCTTTGAGTCATTTTGGAAAGAGCTACAT
Source organism: Agave tequilana (assembly GCA_038442645.1). Lineage (NCBI taxonomy): Eukaryota > Viridiplantae > Streptophyta > Magnoliopsida > Asparagales > Asparagaceae > Agave > Agave tequilana. The sequence continues at coordinate 115,766 of JAVJIF010014164.1, read as the reverse complement.
GAATTTTGGAAATTTTGTGGACATGATGAGGATACCATTTTTTCAAATTGTTTTTGGGCCTCTATCACTTCTTCCAAACTTCTTTCTAATGATGATTTTTCTTCAATTGGTGGTTCAGGAAAAGGAGTACATGAATCAAAATCGGAGAATGAATATTGTGAAAATTGTAGATAATGTGGTTGAAACTTTAACTTGGGGGACGTGAATCCCCATTGACTCTTTGAAGAGTTGAAATTATTTTAATAATTATGATTATAAGATTAAGGGTATGGGTCATATTAAGTCAAATAATCCCAATCTGACCTATATGATTGGTTCATGTTGTACATATCCGGGTTGAAATTATCCAAGTCAAATGAGATTGGGGTGAAATATGAATTCATATTATGATTGAAAAAATTGTAGTTGTTGAAATCCATATAACAATTTACAAGAAAGAAAAAACAACAAACAAACAAACAAATAAAGAAAAGAAAATAAGCCTATGTGAGGGTTGACTTAGACCTAGATGACTCCTAACTGGTTAGACTGTCCACGGGGAGTATATTGTCGGAATCTGATCATGAGTTAATCGACCAGGTAGGGACAAGATCAGTGGGAGGGATCCGTGCCGGAGCAACTGGCTTAATTATGCCAAACCACTGTTCTTCGAGGTTTCGCCTCTCAATCCCCAACATCAGACACCGATTTGATAAGAGTCAACTTCTAACAACTTTTCTCTTGGGTCAATCTTTTAAATGAGTCCGAGATGTCCCTAGGGGCCAACGTCTAGCAATTTTTATTAAGGCTTGGGTTGTGTAAGTGGGAAGGTGATTTTTGAGCTAAAGGAGGGTAATAACTTTCCTACCTTATGTTGTATTGGGTGTTTTGCTTAGTTCAATTTGTGCAAGTGTACAATATAGATAAGAATGAATATATAAAGAGAGTAAATCACCCATGTGGTGTCCTAACTATATGCAATGTAATATGTACACCTCCGTCTAAATCACAACAACATAAGAACAAAATACAGTATATTGAAATTGAAATCGACATGTGCCTAGATGCAAATGTCTAAACCATTTTAAAACATCCATTTATCGTATTTTAGTTCTTAAAATTATTACAGTAAACCGATAATATAAACAAAACTAGTAGCAGAATATAAGAATATACAAGAATTTACCCAACCATACAAGAGAAAGTGTGGACTTCTGTAATGCTAAAAATTTTAATCTGCACACCAAAACAAAAAGAAAAGTTAACAAAAACATGAAATCAAACCGTTCCCATCCCTGGCAACGGCGCCAAAATTTGATCGGGGGAAAACCGCGCATAAAAAGTATATATTTTGAAATTGATATTTAAAGTGTGTATGCTTTGGCTTCCTCTATACTTCCATTATAGCATAGAGGCTAAAATGAGTCGAATCCACAAGGATGGGAGGTGATAGAAGCTTATGAGGTATGTTCACATGTATGTTAAAAGTTATTCAATGTTTGTAAGAATAAAAAGGAAAGAAAATAAAAAATGAAAAGAGAAGAGTACGGTGAAAACAAAGAAGTGAGAAACATAGAAGAATTATTTTTTGTGATTTTGTTTGTATATCAAAACAAAGTGAAAAAGAAAGAAAACCATGGCTACTAACTACTAATGGCTCCACTAACCATGCTAACCTCTTAATGATAGTTGCCTCACATGTATCATTGGCCATCACTAGTCCTAGGTTCAAGAGCGTTTTAAAGCATAACCCATACAATTACTTTCACATCCAAACTCAACAAAACAAGTGCAATCTACACTTAAACTATCAAAACTAAACAAGAGTAAGCATGGAATAAAGTAATGTTAGCTTGTTAGAGAGTTAGGATATTTGAGTGTTAGAATCCATCATCATGAGCCATCAATGGCTCTTGCAAGTGCAAGGCCAAGTAGAGGCTATTAGATTCATGTGGATTATCAAGTAAAAAGTTAGCAAGTTAGTGTTAGTAGTTAGTTTCCATAAAGAAAATTAGCTAAACATGTAAAAGGAGTTAGAGAGAAGAAAACAAAGAGAGGGAAAGAGAGAACCTTTCATAGCTTGTCACCTTCTATTACAAGCACTCTTACTTTCCAACCATGTACCACTTTCTTATCCTATTACAAGATCTATAAGAAATGAAAAATGCAAAGGAGGAAGAAGAAGAGGAACTAACCTAAACTACCCTATACAACAACATGGAAAGAAAACTACACTACTCTCTGGATATCTCCCTGAAGAACCCCCAAGGGGTATTTTGTTGGCCCAAAAGGTTACACTCTCTATTTATACTTGCTTTGATGATAACAAAATATGTAAAAGCTATTTGGTACTAATAAAGATTCTAGAGTGAATTTCAGGTTTGTACAAGTCTTGATGGTTTTAAGCATGTTGCAAGGTTGATGGCGCAAAAAGGATTTTTTCATAGGAGTGGAGGCTCTAGCTCGGCAACGCAGTTTAGAGACACCTTCCTATATAATTTTTTTTATATTTTAGTGTTAAAGGATAGTATATAGTGTTGAAGCTCAAATTCCCCACACACAAAAAAAAATTGCAGATGTTTTTCAAAAGATTATTTTTGTCTCTTGTGTAAAATATTTTAATAGACCTATTTCAGTATTCGTAAACTCAATTTATTGTATTTTATAAAGTCTTGAAAAAAATCATTTTTGAAAACAAATATATCTTCAAAAACATTTCCTCAAAATTTCTGTTTTGACCTGTTGCGGTCGACCGGCTCTATTATAGGTCAGAATGGTCGACCGCACGGTCGATCGCAGTTCTGACCGTTAGGTGAGTGCATGTGTGCACGTTATTCGGTCGACCGGGCGGTCGACTGGAGCCCATGTCGGGAGACCGGGCGGTCGACCGACTGACTGCACCCAACTCTCTGTTTGGGACGGTCGACCAGGCGGTCGACCGGAGCCTGCTAACTGTCAGAAATTTTTGAAAGCCGGTCGACCGACCGATCGTCCGAGAGTGTATTATCAGCCAAACAGCTAGTTTTTTAAACATGTCTTAAAACGTGTTTTTATTCTCTAAACGTGATTTTAAGATGGTTTTGGGTCTTATCCTTCCTAATTAGTCAAATTATCATTTACCCTTTAATCCCTACCTATATCCTATAAATAGGGGTGGATGGGGTTGAGGAGAATTACAACAACATTTGCAAAGAAATCAAAAGTTTGAGTATTCTTGAAAGAAGTTTTTATTCTCAATTTTTGTGCACAAATCTCTGATTTCTCTCTGAATTTTTTGAATCAAATCTCTCTTCTACTTTGTTTTATTTTTCACTTACAAACCTTGAGCTTCAATCCTATACATTATTCTCTAGGGTTTTGTAAAGAAAAGTTTTTCAAAAGAGAGTTTGTAGTCTTTTGATCACCAAGTGATTATTGTATTTATGGCTCCACTATCTCTGGACTAGAGGAGTGTGATTGAGGAGTTGGGTACTCCCTAATAGTTGTAATCCTTTGTGGAATTTCTAGTGGATCGAAAATCTTTCTGGGTGAAGGCAGGGACGTAGAGCTGGGTGCTCGAAGCTCGAAACAAATCTCTGTGTTTGCGATTGGTTTACTTGTGTTATTTACTTGCTTTTCATTCATTCATATATTGTCAATCTATACTCTCACAACAAGATTGCATTGCGAATCTCAAACTCTTATTTAGAGGAATTATGAGGAAGGAGTTCAGAGCCCTCCACGGGGTATTCGACTTCTAATCTTTCGTTGAGTGATTGTTGCATTATCTCATTTTTAAATTTGTGCATTGATTAGCATAATCACCTATTCACCCCCCTCTAGGTGATTTCAATTGGTATCAGAGCTAGGACTCTAGTTTTTGGCTTCACATCCTTAGAGAGATCCTATAAATTGCTAATCACTATTTTCATATCTTCATTCATACACTAGTAAAGTGGACCATAACATTAAGACCCCTCCCAAATTTGATGGACTCAACTTTCCCATATGAAAAGTTAGGATGAACATTTTTTTACAATCTCTAGATAGTCTAGTTGCTAAATCTTTGACCAAGCCCTTTAGTAAACCCGAGAGTGAGGAGGACACTTGGTCCAATCTTACCTCCAAGGAATTTGAGGCTAATTCGAAGGCTCAAAACGCCCTACTTTTAGCATTGAATAAGGATGACTTAACACAGGTTATCCATTGCAAGTCCGCCTGTGAGATTTGGTAACACTTATTGGTCACTCATGAGGGAACATCACAAGTCAAGAGAGCTAAAATTGATCTCTTGTGTTCCCAATATGAAAGTTTTAAAATTCAAGAAAATGAATCTATTGATTATATGATCACTAAGTTTACTAAAATCACGACTGCTCTTGCTTCTCTAGGTGATGAAATCAATAACGACCAAAGGTGCATAAGGTGATTCGTGCTCTCCCTTCATCATGGGAAATCAAAGCTACCATCTTGAAGGAATTGAATGACAAAGACGAGATGGAGCTCATAAGTCTTATTGGAAATCTTAAGACAGATGAGATGGAGAAAAAGGCTAGAGAAGAAGTGGTGCCTCAAAAGAAAAAGTCTTTATCTTTCAAGTCTATCTCCACCAACTACGATGATGAAGAAGATGAAGAAGATGATGAAAAGCTATCTCTTCTTGTGGGAAATGTAAAAAGAATGTACCACAAGAACAAGCTCAACCATAGAAGGCGATGGAAAGGGAAGGAGGAGAAAAAATTATATGCTACAACTGTCGGAAACCCGGACACATCATGACCGATTGTCCAGATTTCAAGAAAAAGATATCTTCCACCTTGAAGCAAAAGAAGCCATTTGAAAAGAAGGTGTACAAAGCCACTTGGGACTCGGAAAGTGAATCTGAAGATGAAATTGACACGGCCAATGTGCGTTTCATGGCAAACACACCTAAGGTAACTACCGAACCATATGATGATAGTGAAATAAGTAAAGAATTGTTATTACAAGCTTTCATTGAACTTTCAAAAGATTTGATTCTAAAAGGAAGATTGTTTAAAATCGAAAAGGAAAATGCTTAAAAATCAAATTGCTATTTCTTCAAAAGAAAAGGATGAATTATCTTCTACTCTTATTTCAATAAAAAGAGATTTTGATGCCTATAGAGTTGCTTGCAAAGCTAAATATCTTAAAATTGATGAAAATGAGTTTTCTATGTTAAAAACTAGAATAAATGATTTGGGAAATGTTTTAAAAGAATGTGCTTTTAACAATACTAAATTAGAAGAAATATTTTCAAAAAAGCACATGCATTCTCCTCATGCTAAAAATGATAAAACATCTCATGCTAAAACTCCACATGTTCATCATGCCAACACATCACATGTCAATCATTCAAAAACATCTCATGCTCATAAATCACATGTTCATAAACCACATGCTCATTATACTTTTAAATATGGAAGAATTTATAAATGTACTTATTGTGGTCGAAATGGTCATTTAGCTAAATTTTATTATGATCATATAAATAGTACCAATAATCATGTTTGGATTCGAAACACGAGCGCGTTAGGACCCAAGAAAATATGGGTACCAAAATCAAGCTTTAAATTATTTGATATAGGTACATACCAAGACTCCAAGACGTAAGGAGCGGTGGTACCTTGATAGTGGTTGCTCAAGGCATACGACTTGGGACATCAACAATTTTGTAACCCTATCGAGGTACGTTGAAGGTGGCACCATCACCTTCTGAGATGACTCCAAGGGCACCATCATCGGTATAGGTAACATTAAGATTGGTACATCTCCTTTAATTAAAAATGTAGTTCTTATTGATGGGCTTAAACATAATCTACTTAGCATTAGTCAACTATGTGATCGTGGTCTCAAAGTTATTTTTGATGAATCTTCTTGCAATTTTTGATTGTAAAACCAATGAATGCATTCTCACTGGATTTCGTGAGAATAATGTCTACATTATTGATATGCTTAATTTGGATTGCACTACAAAATGTTTAAATGCTTTTGATGAGATTTCATGGCTATGGCATAGAAGATTAGGCCATGCTTCTTTCGATCATCTTGCTAGAATAAATTCTAAGGAATTGGTGAAGGGTATTCCTTATTTGAAGTTTGAAAAAGACCGCATTTGTTGTGTGTGCCAACTTGGGAAACAAACCAAGTCTTCTTTCAAAATAATCAAGGATATCATAACATCTAGGCCATTAGAATTGATTCACATGGATCTTTTTAGACCAACGAAAACTAAAAGCTTAAATGAAAATAGATATGTTTTTATTTTAGTCGATGATTTCTCTTGTTTCACTTGGCTTTTCTTTTTGGAGTATAAAGATCAAACTTTTTCGCATTTTAAGATTTTTTTCGAAAAAGGGTTGAAAAAGAAAAAAGGATTTTTGATTTTACGCATAAGAAGTGATAGAGATGGTGAGTTTGTCAACCAACTCTTCATGACTTATTGTGATGAAAAGGAACTAAGTATAAAATGTCATGTCCTAGAACTCCACAATAAAATAGAGTAGTTGAACGGAAGAATAGAACTCTTCAAGAAATGGCTAGAACTATGATAAGTGAATACGGGCTCCCTCAATACTTATGGGCCGAGGTCGTAAACACCGCATGCTTATATCCAATCGTATTTATTTGTGTAAAAATTCTTTCAAAACTTCTTTTGAAATTTATCATTTAAGAAAACCAAATGTTTCATACTTTAAAGTTTTTGGATGCAAGTGTTTTGTTTTGAACACCAAAGATAATTTGGGCAAATTTGATGTTAAGACTTATGAAGCAATTTTGTTGGCTATTCTAGTACTAGCAAAGCATATAGAGTGTTCATTAAATCATCTCTTACTATTGAAGAATCTATGCATGTTAAATTTGAGGAATTTAATGCATTTGTTGAGAATGTTGTAGAGATTGACTCATTAGGTGAGGACATAGAGAAAATATCCTTGAAGGACTCACCTATCCAAGAAGACAAGCAAGAACCTAATGGTAAAGTTCAAAAGGATGAAGTGGAACCATCACAACCACTTCCTAAAGATTGGAGATACACCTCAAATCATCTCAAAGATCTCATCATAGGTGATGTATCTAAGGGGGTAACCACTCGCTCCAAACTCCATGATTTCTGTGAACATTATGCATTCATATCTCATTTTGAACTCAAAAACATCCTCGAAGCCGAAGGTGACTCATATTGGTTGCTCGCTATGCAAGAAGAGCTCAATTAATTTGAGCGCAACCAAGTTTGACATCTTGTTCCTAGACCCCATGATAGACCAATAATTGGTACTAAGTGAATTTTTAGGAACAAGTTGGATGAGTCAGGTAATGTTGTTAGGAATAAGGCTAGGTTAGTGGCCCAAGGTTACACTCAAGTTGAAGGAATCGACTTTGAGGCTTGCACCCGTAGCACGGCTAGAAACCATACGGATCACACTAGCTTATGCATCCTATAAAATTTTAAACTTTTTCAATGGATGTAAAAAGTGCATTTTTAAATGATTTTATTGATGAGGAAGTATATGTTGAATAATCCCCCGATTTTGTGGATCATATACATCAAAATTTTATTTTCAAACTAGATAAAGTATTGTATGGTTTAAAATAAGCTCCAAGAGCTTTGTATGAAAGGCTTTCTAGTAGTCTTCTATCAAATATTTTTGTTAAAGGCAAAGTAGACACCACATTATTTGCTAAACATGTTGGTAGTAACATTCTTATAGTACAAATATATGTTGATGAAATAATCGTTGGTTCTACTAATGAATTACTTTGCAAGGAGTTTGAACAATGTATGCAACATGAATTTGAGATGTCATTGATGGGTGAATTGAACTATTTTCTTGGACTCCAAATCAAGCAAATGCGTGATGGGATCTTCATATATCAAGCCAAGTACTCAAAGGAACTCATCAAGAAATTTGGGCTTGAAGACTCAAAAATTTGCAACACTCCCACGGCCACCACCACCAAGCTTGATAAGGATGACCAAGGTAAGTGTGTTGACATAAAATTATATAGAAGCACGATTGGTAGTTTGTTGTATTTAACGGCTAGTAGGCCTATTATGTTTAGTGTGTGTCTTTGTGCTAGATTCAATTCTTGTCCCAAAGAATCTCACTTAATTGCGATAAAACGCATTATTCGTTATATTAAGGGCACTATTGGAATGGGTCTATGGTATCCGAAGACCGGACAATTCTCAATGACGAGTTTTCGGATCCTGACTATGCGGGTTGTAGAGTGGATAGGAAGAGTACTAGTGAAACATGTCAATTTCTTGGTAATTATCTTGTTTCATGGTCTTCCAAGAAACAAAATTCGGTAACCCTCTGAACCGGCGAGGCAGAGTATGTTGCGGCGGGGGCTTGTTATGCTCAAGTCCTTTGGATGAAACATACTCTCCTTGATTATGATTTGCATTATGACCATATTGAAATATTTTGTGATAATACTAGTACAATTCATATGACTAAGAATGCAAATCAACATAGTAAGACCAAGCACATTGAGATTCGATATCACTTCCTAGAGATCATTTTGAGAAAGGTGATATTGATATTGATTATGTTTCTTCCGATTTTCAACTTGTTGATATTTTCACTAAACCACTTGACTACAATAGATTTACTTTTATATGTGGTGAACTAAATGTTTGTGTTGTTGAATAAGAAAGTTTTCTTACTATCATATCCCTTTTTGATGTATGACAAAACGGGGGAGAAATATGTGTGGTATGGGTTTTATGTTTAGTGTTTACCTTTATATGTTTTGTTTTATGATTAGTATTTTGGTATAGTGTTTGGTGCTTTTATTTAGTTTTCTCAAATAATGAGTTGTTGTTTTATACTTGTTTAATATAGTATTACTTGTTTAATATAGCATTACTTGTTCAATATAGCAATATTTAAGGGGGATTTTTTACCTCCCTTCTATATCTTATGTTATCTTGTGTTATAACTTATATGTTTTGATATAGCATTATTTGAGGGAGAGTTTTTACCTCCCTTCTATATCTTATGTTATCTTGTGTTATAACTTATATGTTTTGTCATCATGAAAAAGGGGGAGATTGTTGGCCCAAAAGATTACACTCTCTATTTATACTTGTTTTGATGATAACAAAACATATAAAAGCTATTTGGTACTAATAAAGATTCTAAAGTGAATTTCAGGTTTGTAAGTGTCTTGATGGCTTTAAGCATGTTGCAAGGTTGATGGCGCAAAAAGGATTTTTTCATAGGAGAGGAGGCTCTAGCTCGGCAACGCGGTTCAGACACACCTTCCTATATAATTTTTTTATATTTTAGTTTGTTAAAGGATAGTATATAGTGTTGAAGCTCAAATTCCCCACACACAAAAAAAAATTGTACATGTTTTTCAAAAGATTATTTTTGTCTCGTGTAAAATATTTTAATAGACCTATTTCAATATTCACAAACTCAATTTATTGTATTTTACAAAATCTTAACAAAATCATTTTTGAAAATAAACATATCTTCAGAAACATTTCCTCAAAATTTCTGTTTTGACCTGTTGCGGTCGACCGAGCGGTCGACCGGCTCTAATACAGGTCAGAACGGTCGACCGAACGATCGACTGCAGTTCTGACCATTGGGTGCATGCATGTGTGCACGTTATCCGGTCGACCGGGCGGTCGACCGGACCCCATGTCGGACGACCGGGCGGTCGACTGACTGACTGCACCTAACTCTCTGTTTGGGACGGTCGACCGGGCGGTCGACCGGTGATTAGTCTCTAATTTTGCATAATTTTCATCACATTCTCATATTTATTTCATCTAAAATTCTGCTAATAAAACCTTGCTTACTTGATCCTAGGTCCATGGTGTACAAATGAAGAAGAAGACCTAAATCACCATTTAATTAGTGATTAAAAGCCTACCAAGTAGCCATTGACTTTAGGGTGAAGATTTTGTCAGGCCAGGATATCAAATCGCAAATCTAGAAGATCAAGGCATCAGAAGACAGTCTTGGCGACGCGCTGCCCGAAGCCAGGCGCGCGCGTCTGCGCTTTGGGCCACGTGCTTCCCACGTGGCCCCCTTTCCCCTGGTGCCTATAAATACCCCCCTGGGGTCTTCAGTTTGAGCAGATCCAGAGTTAGAGCAAGTTTTTGCAATCTTATTTTAGATTTGCAGTTGTTGTTGTTGTTCTTCTTCTACTTTTAAGTTTTAGCTATTAGAGTGAAAGAGAGAGAGTGTGTAAAGTGTTGTATTTGAAGGGTGATAAGATAATACAAGTACTACTTCTCTTCCTTCTTTCCAATTTACTTGTCTTTGCCATTTACTTTTACTTCTTTGTTGTAGTGTAACTTCTTTCTTCTTCACCTCTTTTCTTTTACATTGTTTTATTGTAACTTCCTCTCTTTAACTTTTCTTTTCTTTTGTTTTCTTGTAGTATAACTCCCTCTCTCTACTTCTTTTTCTTTGTTGTTTCTTTTACTTTTATGGCTAACTAATTTTTCATTAGCATGGCTAACTAACTACTAACCCACTAATTTCTAACACTTGATTGATAACCCAAATGTGTCAATAGTGTTAAATAAGCCTTGTGCAAATAAGAGGTATGACATCTTAAGACGAGGGTTCTAACTCTAATTTACCAACAAGTATTAATTTCTTATACTTCATGCTTAATGAGTTTTGATAATCTATGAGTTGTGTACTTTACTTGTTATTGTAAGTTAGAGACTTCTCCTTTTAACTTTGCCGATACCAATAGTGCACTCGAGTCTTCCCTTATTCTCGCCTTCTATCGGATCTTGATAAGGGAATGTCCGAGTTTTTGCCGTGTAAAGCTAAGTTTGAGGATGAACATTCACTCGATTTCCACGTGAATAGTTCCAATGTAAAAGGTTTGTGTTATGATCCATCGTGAGGCTATCTTCCAAAAGTTAGAAATTAGTGGGAGCACTTAGTAGAAAGTTAGCCATGCATTTTTACAACTAAGAAAAAAAAAATCTCTTTTACAAGCCACCAAAACATTTTCCATCTATTCTTAAAAATAACTTGTTTTCACTTTTCAATTCTTTATTTTGAAACAAGAACTTTCTTTCTTCTTGAACTTTGAAGCCATATCAAGCTTCCATCGCTCTCCCTCCTTGTGGATATGACCCGTATAGCCACTTCGCTACTACGGAAGCATCGCAAAAGCAGTAACATCAACCCACACTTCCTTCTCTTATTTTAATACTTGCTTTTTGCCAATCAAATTTTGGCGCCATTGCCGGGGAGGGAACGGCTTTATTGTTCAACACTAAAGATTATTCTTTGTTTTTATGTGTAGGAGAAGTACCAAGGAGCTCACTATCACGGGAAGCGAAGGAGGTGGCCAAGGACATTGCGCGAGGTTTCATTTGCCCTCGGAAAAATTCGTGTAAAAGCGAGTTTTTCCGATTGAAGTACTAACAAACTCGTTTGCAGGGTTGCCGAAAGTCGCTAAAAAAATTGCTTTCTAAATTTTTAGTTTCCTTGGATGCTTCACCTTTATGCATGTATAATAAACTCAACAGAAATTCACTTGTTGCTTAATTGAAATTTGGATTAGACTTTTGCATTTAGGACATGTATCTATTTCAATTCATTTCAATTTCTGCTGAAGAGTGCTGGAGAAAGGGTACGTGTGCATTCATATAGAATAGGACTGACATTTTGAAGTGATTTACCGCTTTGAGTGTTACCTTATTGTGAATAAACTGTACACTTGCACAATTGACTTTAAGGGCAAAACCCATATAAACAAGATAAGGTGGGGATTTCATCACTCTTCCTTAGCCCAAAAACCATCTCCAAGTGCACTCACATTTTTCCAAGCCTTAACTAAAAATCAATAAACGTTGGCCCTAGGGACATCTCGGACTCACTAAGAGATTAACCGAGGTTGGAAATTGTAAGAACTATACTCCTGCAAAATTGGTGTCTAAGGAAAGTGGATTGAGAGGTAAAGCCTCAAAATCTCCGTGGCTTGGCGTAATTAGGCCTGTGGCTCCACTCGGATATCTCCCCAGGAGCTTTGCCCTTTCTTGGCCAATTAGCTTGTAGTCGAGTTCCTGCAACAACCTTCCCCGGAGAATCGACCAGTTAGGAGTCGTCAGGTCCAGGTACCTTAGACTAAGGCTTGTGGTTGTTTTTCTTTCTTTTGTTTGTTTTTCATTCTTTTTGATTCTTTGTTGTTTTTGCATTGTTTGTGGTGTGCTGCATGCAAGAGTGGGTGAGAGATCCGTCAACTTCTAGATTAACAAGAAACACTTCTCTACTCTTGCATCCAGAACCGGTGATGGCATCACTTCAGGATAGATTTTACCCAATCAGAACTTCACTTCCATCTTGCATAAAACTTCCTGAAGCAAACGGCAATAATTTTAAGTTAAAGCCCCAATTCATTAACACTCTTCCCAAATTTCATGGTTTAGAATCAGAGGACGCATACTTCTTTGTTAGGAAATTTGAAGAAGTATGCCTCATGATGCGTATACCCCAGCTAGGAGACGATGCCGTTAGGTTACGTTTCATCCCTTTTCCCCTAAAGGACCTAACTAAGAAATGGTTGTACAGCTTGGCAGCAGATTCAGTCATGACCTGAGATGATTTCGTCAAGGCCTTCTTGAAGAAATTCTACCCAATTCACAAAACTGCCTTCATTAGGAAGAACATCTGCAGTTTAAGCAAGACCCGAGCGAACCATTTTAGAGATACTTTGAGCGATTCAAAGATCTCCTATCTTAGTGTCCTCATCATGGCGTGAAGAAATGGTGTCAGTGCCAGATTCTCTATGATGGTCTAGATTATCAGACTAAGACCCTGTTAGAAACGATGTGTCAGGGAGGGTTCTTGCAGAAAGATGAGAATCAGAGTTGGGATTTATTTGAGGATTTAGCAGAGAAAACCCTGCAATGCGAGCCAGCAGCGAAAAAACCTAGGAATTCACAATCTATAGCTTCAAGAGGAGGGCTCCTATCTCTAGAATCATCCATAGCTGCCGAGGCTAAGATTACTACCCTAATGAGAAGGATAGAGGCTCTGGAAACAAAAGAGCCTAACATTGTCAACCAGATCAACCCACCACCAATTCACAATCTGGGTTATTCATATTGTCAGGCACCAAATCATGTCTTTGAAGAGTGTCCCACCCAGCAAGTGCCACCGGAACACCTGAACGCGGCTTACTCACAGCCGCCTCACAACCCCTACTCACAGACCTACAATCCCGGCTGGAGAAATCACCCCAATTTCTCCTGGGCCCAAAACAATCCTCCCAGGCCTAATTTTTTCAACAACTTTCACCATCCTACTCCACCAACTTTTCCCAGTCAAGCCCCAACTTCCTCCTCCCATGGCTCACCAATGGAAAAGAAAATCAGTAAATTAGAGGAGAGCATAGAGGCTTTCATAAGGTGCCAAACTGCTTTTATGCAAAACCAGAGACAAACTCTGAACAATCATTCACAGGCCATATCGAGATTGGAAATGCAGATGATCCAGTTAGCTAGCTCCCTAAGTGAAAGACCAAAGGTACTTTACCTAGTCAGTCGCTAGTTAACCCAAAAACTTCCAATCAAGCATATGAAATTCAGGATCCATCGATTAACCAGTGCAATGTTGTTCACACACTGCGTTCTGGAAAGAAGGTAGACAACCAGGTCTACCAACAGAAAAGTCCAGTCCACCCTGATCCCACTCCTGCCTCCACCTCTGCTAGTTCCTCCTAATCCACTCCAAAAACATCAGACGAGGACAAAGCTGCTGAACAAGTTCATAAGCCTGTAGCACCCTTTCCCAATAGGCTTAGGAACAATAATAAAAATATGCATATGGAGAAAATACTAGAGATGTTCAACTAGGTCAAATTGAATGTGCCACTTCTTGGCGCTATCCAACAAGTCCCGGCTTATGCCAAATTTCTTAAGGATATGTGTACAAAGAAGAGAAAGACCAATGTGCCCAAGAAAGTGTTCTTGGCCACTAATATAAGCGAAATTCTGTCTGGTCCTATTCTAGTGAAATACAAGGATCCCGGATGTCCCACCATTTCCTGCACCATAGGACAAACCGAAATCAGTAGAGCGCTTCTTGACCTGGGAGCAAGTATCAACTTGCTACCTCTCTCAGTATACCAACAACTTGGGTTGGGCGAGCTAAGCCCAACTCGAGTCACCATTCAGCTAGCCGACCGATCTGTGAAGATCCCTAAGGGGAAAATCACAGACGTCCTTATCCGGGTCGGGGATTTCATTTATCCTGTTGACTTCATTGTGCTTGAGACCCAACCTGTGTCCAATCTTAGGTCTTAAACTCTCGTCATCTTAGGGCGCCCATTCCTTGCTACAGCTAATGCCATAATCAACTGTAGGAACGGGTCCATGCGATTGACTTTTGGAGACATGATGAAGGAAGTCAATGTCTTTAATCTTGGAAGACAACCTAGGGATGTCAATGATCAGACGTTTGAGGTCAATTCTATTGAAAACCTGACTAGTGAGCATGAGGAAAGTATGGAGACAGAAACTAAGGCAGAGTTTGATCTAGAGGCTGAGGATTTTAATCTAGACCAGATCGTAGATTCAGCAGTGGATTGGGCGTCAAACCCAAGTGTACCCTATCCTAGGATTTAAAGCCCAGAGATTGCCTCCAACGAAGCAACACCTTCCCTAGAGCTTAAAGCCCTGCCCGAACACCTCAAATACGCCTACCTGGGCGGAAAGGACACCTTGCCAGTCTTCATAGCATCACACCTGACTGAACAACAAGAGGACAGCTTAATATTTATTCTGAAAAGACATAGAGAAGCCATTGGATGGACGATGAAGAACATCAAGGGAATAAGTCCAGCCATAGTACAACACAGAATCCATTTAGTCGATGAAACAACCCCTAGGAGGGACCCACAACGCAGGCTTAACCCTCTCATGCAAGAGGCAGTTAAGATTGAAATTCTGAAACTATTAGATAATGGGATAATTTATCCCATTTTTGATAGTCAATGGGTTAGCCCTGTTCATGCGGTCCCAAAGAAGGCTGGCTTTACGGTGTTAGAAAATGAGAAAAAAGAGTTGGTACAAACAAGACTGCCTACCAAGGTTCGTGTTTGTATCGACTACAGGAAGTTGAATGCAGCTACCTGTAAAGACCACTTCCCGCTAACCTTCATTGACCAAATGCTTGAGCATTTGGCTAGACATGAGTACTACTGCTTCCTAGATGCGTACTCAGGATACAATCAAATCCCCATTGCTGCAGAAGACCAGGAAAAGACGATGTTCACCAACCCGTTCGAAACCTTTGCCTATAGGCGCATGCCTTTTGGATTGTGCAATACTCCTGTAACGTTCCAACGGTGCATGCTTAGTTTGTTCTCTGACATGGTGGAACGTTTTCTTGAGATTTTCATGGATGACTTCTCCATCTACGGAGATTCATTTGATCAGTGTCTTCATCACCTAGAGTTAGTGCTAAAAGATGCATTGAGAAGAACCTAACTCTAAACTGAGAAAAATGTCACTTCATGGTGAGACAGGGGAATGTTTTGGGCCATGAGATTTTGAGGAGAGGCATAGAAGTGGATAAGGCTAAGGTAGAAGTGATTGCTAAACTTCCACCACCCAAAGTCATCAAGGATATTAGATCCTTTCTAGGGCATGCTGGATTCTATCGACGGTTTATTAAGGATTTTAGCAAAATCGCTAGGCCCTTAACTAACTTGCTCGCTAAGGACGTGCCCTTTGATTTCAACGATAAATGTTTTAAGTCATGGGGAAGCTTAAGCAAGAACTTATCTCTGCGCCTATCATTTCTGCTCCTAATTGGACCCAGCCATTTGAAATCATGTGTGATGCATCTGATTTTGCTATTGGCGCTGTTCTAGGACAGCGCATAGACAATAGGCAGCACGTGAATTATTACTCGAGTAGGACTTTGAATGACGCCCAACAGAACGATACAACGACTGAGAAGGAATTCTTGGCCGTTGTCTTTGCGTTTGAAAAGTTCCGGCCCTACTTGTTAGGTTCGAAGACGGTGATTTTTACGGATCACTCGGCTCTGAAATACCTCATGACCAAGAAGAAAGCAAAAGCCCGACTGATTCGGTGGATTCTTTTGCTTCAAGAATTTGACTAGAAATCCGGGATAAATGAGGTATAGAAAATGTGGTCGCTGATCATCTCTCACGAATTCCGAATACACCAACCATCCAAGCTCCGATCAACGAGGATTTCCCAGATGAGCACATCCTAGCCATTCTTAAGGCACCCTGGTATGCAGACATTGTTAATTACCTGGCCACGGGACAATTACCCGCTGACTGGACAAAGCAAGACCAATACCGCTTCTTTGCCCAAGTACGATACTTCTTCTGGGAAGAACCATATCTTTTTAAGTATTGTCCCGACCAAATTATTAGACGATGCATACCAGAGGAGGAACAGAGGAGTGTGCTCAGCTTTTGCCATGACCTTGCATGCGGAGGACACTTCGATCCCCGCAAGACTGCAGAGAAGGTTCTACAAAGTAGGTTCTACTGGCCCGCTTTGTTCAAAGACTCATATCATTTTTGCAAGTCATGCGCAAATTGTCAGAAAATTGGGAAAATTTCAAGAAGAGACATGATTGAAAATCACCTAGAGGGGGGTGAATAGGTGATTATGCTAATCTAATGAACTTAATGCGGAATTTAAAAACTAATTGCAATTAACAAGAGATGCACACTCAAACAAGCCAAGCAAATAATTATGAATGAACAATGTGAATTTATGCAAGGCACAATAAAGAGAGAGAGAGCCAAGGGATCAAGCGCAAACAACAAGATATGTTTCGAAGTTCGAGCACCCAGCTCTATATCCCCGCCTTCACCCAGAAGGATTTTAAGTCCACTAGCTTGTCCACAAAGGACTCCCACAAAGGGAACCTCCACCGAGGATTTGGGGCAATAACAATTACAAGGAGTACCCAACTCCTCTCCTTACAAACACAACCTCCTCCTTGAGGCATAACTCCAAGCCAACAAACAATCACCTCACAACCTTGAGGGACAATCACAAAGCAACACAAGGATCACCTCACAACTTGAGGGATACAACCCAAATGCACAACCTCCTCAACACAATGAGGGAAAGGCACAAAGCCAAGCAAAGATTGGATATACAACTTGGTGGTCTAAACAACAACCACAAACAATCTCTTTTCCCACACAAAGATCCTATAGAATAAGATAGTAGATGTAGCTCAAGTGTGGAGAAAATCAAAGGAATGGAAATCAAAAACTCAAAGAAAATCTTTGGGAAAAACTAGAAACCAAGATGAAAAAATTGAATCAAAATCTTTTCCCAAAAACTCTTTCTTGATTTTCCAAACCCTAGCAAAAACACCAAATAGATTGTTCAATTAAAGCCCAAAAACTTCTTTTTATTGCTGTGAAAACACTAGAGAAAGCTCAGAAAATTCGCCCAAAAATTCTTTTAGAAAACCTCTTTCCAATGGGGTATTTATAGCCCCCAGAAAATTATAGCCGTTGGCAGCAGAAACTGTCAAAAATGAACCAGCGGTCGACCGGCCGGTCGACCATCCAACGGTCATATTTCAGACCGTTGTGCCATCGGTCGACCGGGCGGTCGACCGTCCCCAGAACCAGAGAGCAACGGCTCTCTGGACGGTCGACCGCGCGGTCGACCGGAACAAACAGAGAGCAACCTGCTCTCAGTCGGTCGACCGTGCGGTCAACCAGCTTATGGGGCAGCCAGCGTGCACGTATCTGTGCACGTCGGTCGACAGTGTCAGTCGATCGGCTACTTGGTACGGTCGACCGTTCGGTCGACCGACCTAGCCTGGCAGAGGCAATTCTGGTCAGAAAAACATGTAATTTTTAATCCTAAAAATTCCCATAAAATCTCTAAAATTACACAAAAATAATTTTATCATTTTAATTTGAAATATAAACTTGTGATAAAAATTTCATCACAAATAACAAACATTTTGAAACATTTTTGTGTCTTATCATTTTTACCAAAAATAAAAAACTGTATTTCCTAAAACTTGGATTTTTGAATTGAAAATACATTTTATCCAAAACTCATCCAAATACAAAAACATGATATTAAACAACATTTAGGCATGATGTATATGGATATAATCCTATATACATGAAACATATATATATATATCCATGTTTTTGACTTTAATTCCAAAATATGTTTTGTTAAAAATACCAAAACATAAAACACATGAATAAGTGAGTCAAAACTAAGTTTGTCTAGGAAGTTAAGCATGCATGTATATAGAATGAATCTACTATACATAAAACCATGTAAACTTATTTTGATCTATCTATTCATGAAACCAAGATCAGTTAAACCAAAAACAGAAAAACTGAAAATCAATATTCAAAATATGAAACGTGTGTGTGTTGTGAACTTGAGCATATCATACTATTCTAATCTTTACAATTTGGATCTAAACACAAAACTAAACTATGGTACCGATGTCTTCTTGTCTCCAAGCCGACTCGATCTAAAACTCCGTGATCCACCGAGCAAGTGCTATATATGATCTTTAACGCTCGGGCTCTTGAATCAACATGTGAAAGCTTTCAAATCATCTTGTTGAAGCTAATCACCAACTAATAACTTGATTAATGATCTGAAACTAAAATCACAAGATTATTAGTACACATAACTACATGAGTTAATCATCATCAAAACTAGAGTGGAAAGCCTTTGGGCCAACAATGATGCCCCTGAACCCGATCCTTGAAGTTGAAAATTTTGATGTATGGGGTATCGATTTCATGGGGCCATTCCCCAATTCCTTTGGCAACTAGTTCATTTTGGTTACTGTAGATTATGTCTCTAAGTCGGTAGAAGCTGTGCCAACTAAGACGAATGACAACAAAGTGGTTGTCAAATTTCTCAAAGAGTACATCTTCTCCCGATTTGGCACCCCCAGAGCGATAATTAGTGATAATGGATCACTTTTCTGCAACAGAGTTTTTAAAGCTCTAATGCGAAAATATTCCATCAATCACAAGTTATCTACTCCATATCATCCCCAGACAAATGGGCAGGTCGAGGTTACTAACTGACAGATCAAGCTCATTCTGAAAAAGACTGTCGGATAAAATAGAAAGGATTGGTCGGTTAAGCTCAATGATGCATTGTGGGCTTACCACACTGCTTTTAAGACAGTTCTAGGGATGTCTCCTAATAGAATCGTATTTGAAAAAGCCTGTCATCTGCCAGTAGAGTTAGAACACCGGGCCCTCTGGGCAATTAAGCAACTCAACTTTGATCTGACTAAGGCTGGTGAATTTAGGAGACTGCAGATTTCAGAATTAGAGGAGATACGGAATAAAGCCTATGAGAATGCCCGAATCACCAAGAGCAGGACTAAACTTTTCCATGACCAAATCATAATCCAAAAAAACTTTGCACCAGGAGATAAGGCTCTGCTGTATAACTCTAGACTTCATATTTTCGCGGGGAAGCTTAAAACTCGTTGGTCGGGACCGTTCATTGTGTGCACTGTTTTTCCACACGGTGCTGTGCTTATTGCAGACCCTAAGAACAACACGGAATTTAAAGTAAATGGGCAAAGACTGAAGCCCTTCTTGACCACTGAGCCTATGACTCCAAATGATAGTGTGCTGACTCTTTTAGCCCTGTCATACACCTAACCACAACAAATAAATAAACAAATAAAAAAACTTGTTTATATGTTTACCCCTTCTACATTTTTTTAGCCTATTCGCACTTGGCCGGCCCGAGTCCACGAAGACGGTGACATTATTTCTTTCCCCTATTTATTGCATTCGCATTTCCATATGCATTCATTGAGGACAATGCATTAGATAGGTGTGGGGGGGGTGCTAACACTTTTTCTTTTTCCTTTCTTTCAAAAAAAAAACTCTCCAGATTGAAAAGAAATTTCATACTCTTTATAAAAATACCAAAAGATTGTAGGAATTACGGGAACCTTATTAATGAATCTTTATTTTGCCTAAGTAAACAAGAAAAAGTGGTTTGACTAAAAAGTTAGGAGGGATAAAGAAAATAACTCATACCGTTTATTTATCCTTAGTAGAATATGCATAACCCACACACATGCTTGAGATTTAGAGACACAACTCTGGAAAAAAAGCTGGATAATTGTGCTTCAAGAAGCATGATTACTCACGCTAAAAAAAAAGTTAGATAATTGCGACTCAAGAAGTATGATTACTCACGCTAAAAAAAAAATAAATAAAAACATCCTATATATAATAATAAACTTGATTTTTCGTGGCCTCCTCCACTTGCATATTTGACCTAAAGGGTGTTTTTCCACCTGGTGCCCTAAGACCATCTGGTTTGGGAGTCATCAGTTTGATATGTGTTATATAAGTGAAGTAGAAAGCCTAATGGAACCAAGAATAATAAGTAAATATTAATAAAATTAAATAATATTCAAAGTTGAGCTGAAAAATCCCAAGCACATCACACTTACACATTATGCATATCTATCGAAAGTAAAATAAAAGAATGAGTTAGAAGTACAAGATTCTTTCTAAATTTAAAGAAAAACCATAGTTTCTTCTTTTATGAAGGCTAAAGTATAAGAGGACTTATGAGGGTTAAACCTAATTCTTACATCATTCGATCATTTTTACTTAGATGATTGTAAGTTCTTTTTCATGAGGAAAATTTTTTTTCTAACCACTAATTTCTTTTCTTTTCTTTACTTACTGGATTTTGTGGGTGCAATCCGCTGAAAACCCTCAGGAGACAACACTCTTCCTCTACGGGAAACCTAGAGGTTTAAAGGCTTCTTGCACATGCTCAGTGCAACCGCGACATCTGCGAAAGTGGTATAATGATTTTCTTTTTTTTGTTTATTTTGCTCAGGACGAGCAAAAAGATAAGTGTGGGGTGTGATTAGTCTCTAATTTTGCATAATTTTCATCACATTTTAATATTTATTTCATCTAAAATTCTGCTAATAAAACCTTGTTTGCTTGATCCTAGGTCCATGTTGTGCAAATGAAGAAGAAGACCTAAATCACTATTTAATTGGTGATTAAAAGCCTACCAAGTAGCCATTGACTTTAGGGTGAAGATTTTTGTCAGGCCAGGGTATCAAATCACAAATCCAGAAGATTAAGGCATCAGAAGACAGTCTGGGCGACGCGCTGCCTGAAGCCAGGCGCGCGCCGCCCTGGCAGGGCCGCGAAAACGCGGCCCAGGCGTGTTCCGCGGACCTTTGGGCGCGCGCGCCTGCGCTTTGGGCCACGTGCTTCCCACGTGGCCCCCTTTCTCCTGGTGCCTATAAATACCCCCTGGGGTCTTCAGTTTGAGAAGATCCAGAGTTAGAGCAAGTTTTTGCAATCTTGTTTTTAGGTTTATAGTTGTTGTTCTTCTTCTTCTACTACTTTTAAGTTTTAGCCATTAGAGTGAAAGAGAGAGAGTGTGTAAAGTGTTGTATTTGAAGGGTGACAAGAAAATACAAGTACTACTTCTCTTCTTTCTTTCCAATTTACTTGTCTTTGCCATTTACTTTTACTTCTTTGTTGTAGTGTAACTTCTTTCTTCTTCATCTCTTTTCTTTTACTTTGTTTTAGTGTAACTTCCTCTCTTTAACTTTTCTTTTCTTTTGTTTTCTTGTAGTATAACTCCCTCTCTCCACTTCTTTTCCTTTGTTGTTTCTTTACTTTTATGACTAACTAACTTTTCATTAGTATGGCTAACTAACTACTAATTTCTAACACTTGATTGATAACCCAAATGTGTCAATAGTGTCAAACAAGCCTTGTACAAACAAGAGCTATGACATCTTAAGACGAGGGTTTTAACTCTAATTTACCTACAAGTATTTACTTTCTTATACTTCATACTTAATGAGTTTTGATGATCTATGAGTTGTGTACTTTACTTGTTATTGTAAGTTAGAGACTTCTCCTTTTAACTTTGCCGATACAAATAGTGCACTCGAGTCTTCCCTTATTCTCGTCTTCTATCGGATCTTGATATAGGAATGTCCGAGTTTTTGCCGTGTAAAGCTAAGTTTTAGGATGAACTTTCACTCGATTTTCACGCGAATAGTTCCAATGCAAAAGGTTTGTGTTCGCCTATGATCCATCGTGAGGCTGTCTTCCAAAAGTTAGAAATTAGTGGGAGCACTTAGTAGAAAGTTAGCCATGCATTTTTACAACTAAGAAAAAAATCCCTTTTACAAGCCACCAAAACATTTTCCAACTATTCTTAAAAACAACTTGTTTTCACTTTTCAATTCTTTATTTTGAAACAAGAACTTTCTTTCTTCTTGAACTTTGAAGCCGCATCAAGCTTCCATCGCTCTCCCTCCTTGTGGATATGACCCGTATAGCCACTTCGCTACTACAGAAGAATCGTAAAAGCAGTAACATCAACCCACACTTTCTTCTCTTATTTTAGTACTTGCTTTTTGCCGATCAACTGGAGCCTGCTAACGGTCAGAAATTTTTGAAAACCGGCCGACTGGCCAGTCGACCGAGAGTGTATTATCAGCCAAACGGCTAGTTTTTTAAACATGTTTTAAAACGTGTTTTTATTCTCCAAACGTGGCTTTTGGCTGGTTTTGGGTCTTATTCTTTCTAATTAGTCAAATTATCATTTACCCTTTAATCCCTATCTAAATACTATAAATAGGGGTGGATGGGGTTGAGGAGAATTACAATAACATTTGCAAAGAAATCAAAAGTTGAGTTTTCTTGAAAGAAGTTTTTATTCTCAGTTTTTATGCTCTAATCTCTGGTTTCTCTCTGAAGTTTTTAAATCAAATCTCTCTTCTACTTTGTTTTATTTTTCACCTACAAACCTTGAGCTTCAATCCTATACATTATTCTCTAGGGTTTTGTAAAGAAAAATTTTTCAAAAGAGAGTTTGCAGTCTTTTTATCACCAAGTGATTATTATACTTGTAGCTCCACTACCTCTGGACTGGAGGAGTGTGATTGAGGAGTTGGGTACTCCCTAGTGGTTGTAATTCTTTGTGAAATTTCTAGTGGATCGGAAATTCTTCTGGGTGAAGGCGGGGACGTAGAGCTGGGTACTCGAACCTCGAAACAAATCTCTGTATTTGCGATTGGTTTACTTGTGTTGTTTACTTACTTTACATTCATTCATATATTGTCAATCTAAGATTGCATTGCGCACCTCAAACTCTTATTTAGAGGAATCACGAGGAAGGAGTTCAGAGCCCTTCACGGGGTATTCGACTTCTAATCTTACTTTGAGTGATTTTTGCATCATCTCATTTTTAAATTTGTGCATTGATTAGCATAATCACCTATTCATCCCCCCTCTAGGTGATTTCATATTTATAGGCACCAGGGGAAAGGGGGACAGGAGGGCAACCCCTGGCCCAAGGCACTGGCGCGGCTGAGCCAGTACGACCGCGAAAACGCAACTAAAGCCACGTTTCTGCGGCTGTGCCAGGGTGGCATGCTGCCCGTTGCCCGCTTATCCCCTGTCGACTGCGTGTCTCGGTTTCTGGGTTTAGGCCCCCGATTTTGATGAAACCACTCTCGAAGGTTAATGGCTATGTTTATAGGCTTTTAATCACTAATTAAATGGTAATTTTGGGTCTCTTCTTCATTTCATGCCTTTAACCTAGAAACATATAAGAGAGGTATTATTAACAAAATTTAATATTAAATAAATGTGAAGATGTAGTATGAAACATGCAGTTTTAGAGACTAATCAACCACTCTCCTATTTTCATGCATCTGTTAAATAAGCAGGTTTCTGGTCTGAAGTCTTTTAAAAGTTTCCATTATTGAATGTCATGTGCAAGTTATTGCGAAGTTGTTGCTCAGGCATGAAACATCGCTCCTTCTGTCTATCCACTTTTTAGGACTATATGCAAACTCAAAGAGGTGCAGAGGCTCTGAAGATATGGAGTAAGCAAGGTTTCTTAGAAAATCTTAAACAGCATATTGATTTATCAAGAAGAAGGAGGCAGAACTCCATAATAAACTTATGTTGGAGTATTGTAATTTAAACTTGATTTGAATTGCTATATTCTTTCACCTCATTTTTTTCGTTTTATTTTTTGACATATTTTTATTGTGAAAAAATGCAATTAATTGCCAGCTAATTTCAAATGTGATTAACATGTAATTGTCAACCAATTAAATAAATTTCAAATGTGGCCAACATGTAATTAATTAATTTCCAACCAATTAAACATATTTTAATTTTGGATGTCATGTAATTAATCAATTGCCAGCCAATTAAAGATATTTTAACTATGGCAAGTTATTATACAGATTTTCCCATCTTTCTAATTTTAAACCTAGCAAATTCTTTCATGAGCCTATAAATACCACCTCTCTTTGAGTGAAAATAAACTGAACAAAATTGATACAACTCTCTCTCTTTCTCACTCTCAGATTTTTTTCTCTTTTAAACTGTCAATTTCTTTTGGTTCCCAAAAAGTTTTAGAAAAATTCGCAAAAACCTTCTTGGAGTTCGTGTCGATGAGAAAAGGTCTCCTGGCTAAGGGTCGTTGTATCTCTTGGATCATTGTCACGAAGTCCTGCACAAGAGGGCGGCAATTTGATTCTTGGGATAGTGCCTACCACGCCTTGATCACATCATGCTAAACTCTTTTCCCCTAATGCTTTATCTACTCGGATTCCAATTTTGAATATTATTATTATTTTAATTAAGTAGTTTCAGATCTATCTTTTTTACAACATTTCAAAAATAAAATTTAATACAATCATGCTTTCCATTCGATTTGACACAATAATACATGATATGTTTATGCCACTTCTATTATTTATAACTTTATAGAAAAATATGTTATGCGATTTAATCATGATATGCAATATCATAATTATGTTAATTAGATTTACATGTTTCTTACGCTATAATTTATATAATATTTTATTATCAAATATTCTGAATGATGTGACACTATTTATTCTAAAAAATATCTTCATGCTATTGACTTGTGCTATTAAGATTATGTTATTTATTTTTTATAAGTCAAAGAATCATGCTAACAATCTCATGTTGATAATATTGATCCATCACATAATCATACCAACCACTCAAGCATATAATATCAATGATTATATAATACATTGTTATCATGATTTTGTTTAAATTATAATAAATTTATACTTATGCTCTGGATGAAAATTGGACTATATGTGTGTAGCATAATAATAACACAATTATTTATGCATTATCAGATAATGGCTACAAGTAAGATTCTCTTGGCAAAACGAAAAAAGTTTGACAATAACACTACCGTCTTTGGCAGAGTCAAATGAGATTATGGTTGACAACATTAAATCTAATATTAGCCATTGAAAATGACAACCCTTTTTCTTCTAGACCAACTACTAGGCAAAGCTCAACTATAGTGTCTATCCCCACTTCTAGAACACATCAAGCGATTGAATATCACTGCCAGCATAGAAATCTAGGAGCACTATCAGATAGATTGTGTGGCATTTACTATACAATCACTAGTCCTAAAACTCTTTGGGATACTCTAGAAAAAAATATGGCCTAGATGATATTGATATAAAATGATGTAAAGAGTCTTATTTTAACAAATTCAAAATGGTAGATTCAAAACCAATGAATGAACAAATTCATTTATTTGAGAACCTAGTAGAACAGCTTAAAACTAATAGATCTACCCTTGATGAGACATTTCAGATTACTTACCTAATAGATAAATTATATGATACTTGGACAGACATTACAAAAATACTTAGTCATACTCAAGAGATCTTACCCTCATCCAATTACTGAACTCAACTGAATTGAAAAACAACATAAGTTAAGAGAGAAAATCAAATCTGAATCAAAACCTAAAGTAAACAATGTAGAATCAAGATCTAATAGTGACTCTGAACCCATATACAAAAATAAGAAGTGCTTTTTTCCACTAAAATCAGAATAAAACTTTCAAGAGAAAACCTTTCCACCACAAGAAGAATCCCTTCAACTTTCAGAAGAAAGAAGAAGCTAAACGGCGTGCCTGCTTTGTTTGTAATCGGACCAATCATCTAGCAAAGGACTGCTTCTACAAGAAGACTAAGTCATCCAAACTTAGGAAGAGAGGACCTTCGACACCCAAATCCGAAGTCAATATGCTGACTTCCAGTTTTGCTGAGACTACTTTCAGATTAGTACTCTTCACACCTAAAGTGAACTTGACCTTTTCAGTAAATGATTGGTGAATTGACACTGAAGTTAACATACATGTTTACTCTGATCAATCCTTAGTTTTCACCTATCAGGTCTCAGGTAGAGGAACTGTGACCATGGGGAACAATGTTGTGACCCCTATTCTCGGAATAGGCTGAACAACTTAAAGCTGACATCTGAGAAGGCCTTAGCTCTGCAAGATATCCACCATGCACCTGAGATTAGGAGAAATCTGATTAGTAAATCTTTATTAGTCAACAAGACTATAAGCTTGTATTTGAATCAAATAAAATTATAATAACTAAGGATTTGAACTTTATTGGAAAAGAATTCCTATGTGATGTCTTATTTAAATTAAATGTCAAAAATTCTACTCGTGCATCTCCAATAATTCTGAATGTTGAACCCTTCGTCACTTGGCATCAACACTTGGAAGATATGAATTATAACTCAACTAAAAGAATGATGCATCTTAATTTGATTCTTAAGATACATCAAAGATAATGACAAATGTGAAATCTGTGTAGAAGCTAAACTTTCTAAGAAACCTTTTAAAACTATTTATAGAGATTCTAAAACTTTAGAACTCGTTCATAGTGATGTATGTGATTTTAGAAGAACATCTAGAGAAGGCAATAATATTTTTAACTTTCATAGATGACTGTTCAAATTATTCTCGCCTCTATCTTATTAAGGCTAAAGATGAATTGATTAATAAATTCAAAATCTACAAGGCGGAGGTTGAGAATCAATTAAAAAAATTAAAATACTTAGATCAGATAAATATGGTGAGTTCACTTCTAATGAGTTAAAACAATTCTGTAAAGAATTTGGAATTATTCATGAGATGACTGCACCTTATACTCCTCAATCTAATTGAGTAGTAGAGAGAAAGAATAAAACATTGATGGATATAGTCAACTCAATATTAATTAACTTTGGTGTGCTAGAGAACTTGTGGGGGAAGCCCTCATGACTGCTTGTCATATCCTAAATAGAATATCTTTCAAAAATTTAGATACAACTCCTTACACAATATGAAAGAATAAAAATCCTAATTTAGATCACTTAAAAGTATGAGGGTGCCTAGCAAAAGTTAAGATTCCTGAGAATAAGAGAAAAAAGATTGGCCCAAAGATAGTAGATAGAATATTCATAGGATATGCATCAAATAGTAATGCTAATAGATTTCTAATTATCAATTCTGAGATTAGTGACATATCCAAAAATACTATAGTTGAAGCCAAATTATTTTGAAAACATCTTTCCACATTAAATTGAACCTAATACATGTGTAACTGAAGACAATTCAGGTTCAAGTTCCATTCAAGCTGAACTCAGTTCTAATCAGGTCTGACATTTAGGAAAAAAAACTCAACTTGAACTTAGAAAAAGTAAGAGAATTAGAATAGAAGAAGTTCATGAATACTTTTATATATTTGTTGCGGAAGACTCTCCTATCACTTTTGAAGATGCAATGAAATTATTAGACTCCCCATTCTGAAAGGAAGCTAAAGATAATGAAATATAATATATATTTCAAAATCACACTTGGGAGCTTACTGATCTTTCTCCTAGCTGCAAAACTATAGGGTGCAAATGGGTATTAAAAAATACTTAGACTTGATGGTATAGTGGATAAATACAAAGTCAGACTAGTTGCTAAGCGAATTACTCAGAAATTAGGTATAAATTATTTTGATGTTTATTTCCCAGTAGCTAGGGTAACCACCATTAGGATACTCATAGCCTTAGCTATAATTCACAAACTGATTATACACCAAATAGATGTTTAAAACAGCATTCTTAAATGGAGATGTAGATGAGAAAATCTATATGGACTAACCCAAGGGTTTTAATTGCATCTAAACAAGAGAATAAAGTGTGTAAGCTCATTAGATATTTATATGGACTCAAGCATGCTCCTAAACAATAGCGTATAAAATTTAATGAGATCATATGATCCTATGTATTTGATATTAATCAGACTAATGAATATGTGTATCATAAAGTAGATGGGAACAATATTGTGATATTATGCTTATATGTTGATGATATCTTGATTTTTGATTCTAACATGCAAATCATAAATGACATTAAATATTTTCTATCATAAAACATTGATATAAAAGATCTAAGTATTGGCCCAAAGGCCCATCACTCTAGTGTTGATGATGTAGTTATCGTACTAATGATCTTGTGTTTAATTAGTGACAGATTTATGATCAAGATCTTAGTAGGTGCATAGCTTCAACAAAGGATTTAAAGTCAAGTTTGGAGCTTGCACGGTGTTTGGACCAAGTCAAGAAGGCTTCAAGTGAAGACTTCAAGAAGATGAAGACTTGTGTCTAGATTTGTTTTATAAGATTTTTTTTTTAGATAAAATGTAAAGGATAGAATAGTTGGTGGATTGCTCAAGTACATATATACACACACGCTCTTGATTTAGTTTGTTTTAGAAAAGAATTTTAACCAAAAACCAAACCGGTATTCAAGTGAAGACTTCAAGTGCTTTGATTTTTGGTATTCTAGTTTATATGTTTTATCCAAAATCATGTTTAGTGCATAATGTCAAAAACATAGATATTTCACCATGTTTGTGTAGCGGATCATATTCATGCACCATATGCTTTAAAAGCGTTTAGAATATCTTGTTTTGGTATTTGGTGAAGTTTTAGAAAAACAAGTTTTGAAAATACCGTTTTTGTTTTGAACAAATATTTCCAAGTTACAAAAATAGTCCAAATCATTTGAAACATGCCTTGATTTTGTGCAAGCATGTTTTTTTATCGAAGTATATTGGTAAAATAATTATTTTTGTAGATTTTTCAGTATTTTATGGGATTTTATTTTAGCCAAAAAGACTAAGTTTTAAATCCTTAACAGTTCTGTCCTGGCTTCAGCCGGTCGACCGACCGGTCGACCGAAGCCTGAAGGCGGTCGACCGGGCGGTCGACCGACGTGCACAGACATACACGCCAGTTCTAGCAGGAGGGCCGGTCGACCGACCGGTCTACCGTCCAGAGAGCTCTGCTCTCTGGAAAGGCCCCGGTCGACCGAGCGGTCAACCGGACAGAGAGACTTGCTCTTTGTATCCTGGCCTCGGTCGACCGACCGGTCGACCGATGGCCCAACGGTCGGATTTCTGACCGTTGGCGGTCGACCGGCCGGTCGACTGACAGTTCTGTCGGCCTCCAACGGCTAGTTTTTGGAGCCCTATATAATGGGGCATTTGGGGGCTGTTTTTAACAAGATTTTTTAGTGGTTTTTGAGCTAGTTTTTCCTACTCCATTAAAAGAGTTTTCTCCACTAAATTGAGAGCTAATACTTCCAATCAAAAGGGGAGTTTTATCAAGAGTGTTTTCAAAGAGATTTTCTTGAGTTTTCCTCCACCATTTCCATCCTAGTTTTCTCACACAACACTTGAGCCATCCATTGCTATATCTACCTATAGGGATTTGTAGTGAGATTGTTTTTAGGTGATCAAAGTGTTGTGATCACCAAAGACTTTTTCTTTGTTCTTTAAGGAGGCGGACAAGTGTGTTCGCGGTGTTTCGAATTCGAGTACGAACTTGTAGCTTGAGGTGCGGCCTCGGCGAGCTTGTGTGGCTTGCGGTGTGTACGGACTAGGGAGTCCGAGAGCTTGTAGGTGTTACGGCACCGAGTGATCCGGTGGGATCGATTATAGTGGAAATCCTTCGTGTGTCGAAGGCGGGGATGTAGAGCAAGTGTGCTCGAACCTCGAAACAAATCCCTTGTGTTTGCGATTGCTCTTTCTCTCTCTCCCTTGCTTGTTTATATCTTGCATGCTATTATTGCTTTCATCTTTATATGCTTGATATACTTGTGTGCATAATTGTTATATGCTTGGGGATTGTTTGCTAACACTTGTATTCAACCAAGAGAGCCAACGCGGCATCTCAACCCTTATCTAGGGGAATCTAAAGGAGTTAGTCCAGAGCCCTTCACGGGGAATTCGGCAGCACTCTTGTATTATACGTAGTGTTTAGTGTAAGAAGTTTTAGTTTAGGTCATAATAGTTTTAATTCCGCATTTAGTGACCATTAGATTAGCCATCACCTATTCACCCCCCTCTAGGTGATTTACAATTGGTATCAGAGCCAAGTGCTCTTGATTTGGGTCTTACAACCTAGAGTTAAAGATCCTCTTTTTTAGGCTAATCACAATATTTTTGTACACACCATGGATTTCATGTCACCTCCCACATTTGACATTCTTAACATCCAAACATGGAAGGTTAAGATGTCCCTATACCTCAAAGCCCTAGGCATTCATGTTTATTTTGCCACTACTAGAGATGATTATTGTTTAAATGGCAAAAATATTGAGGCTAATGCAAAAGCCCTTCATGCTCTAAAGTCTACCCTAAATGATGATTATTTATCTAGGGTTTCTAATGTTGATTCGGCTTTTCTAGCTTGGAACATCATCACCTCCCTTGGCGAAAAGGATCTATATTATGTCGGGAGCGATTCGGATGTTGGAAGCGACACCTCCAACGTGTGCTACATGGTCCAAGGGGATAACCCCCTTGAGGTGAACATCGAATCCGAGGTAGATGAAAATGACATGTCATATGATGAGCTTGCATGTTTTTGTAAACAACTACTTGAAAAATATGACATGTTAAGAAAAGAAAATAAAAATTTAAAAAAGAATTTTGATTGCATGCATAAGGAAAATTATTCATTTAAAAATAAAGTTGCATTCATAGAAAAAGAAAATGAAGTTTTGAAAAATGAGAATATTTCCTTAATGTCTAAATTGAATGATTTATGTGAAGGGAATATGTCTTTGAAAAATCAAATTGTTTTGGTGAAAAAACAAAAGGATATGCTTTACAAGAAAACACGTCTTTGAAAAAGAAAATTTTTGAAAAAGAAAAAGAAAATGTTTCTCAAAAGAAAAAGAAAATTGTTTCACAATCTCACCATGCTTTACATACCACCATTGATAATAGTGAGATTAATGTTTTGAAAAATAGGATTGATTGTTTGAGCTCCACTTTGAGCTCTTGTGCTTTTAACCACACTAGATTGGAATCCTTGTTTTCAAAGAAACAAGTTCCACATGTTCATGCACATCATCATGCATATGCTTATGTTGAACGTCATGATCACACTCACACACATAAGCATTCTAAGGTGTACAAATGTACACATTGTGGCTGCAAAGGCCATTTAGCAAAATTTTATTTTGATAGAATACATCATATTAATTTTGCTAATAATAAAAATTTTGGGTTTCTTACAAAGCTAACCCTCAAGGACCCAAGAAAAAATGGGTACCAAAGTCCCCACCGTTTGTTTTTGATGTAGGTGAGGGCTCTCACAAAACGTGAGAGGGATGGTGCCTTGGTGGTGGTTGTATGGACTAGATGGACATACTTTTGATGCACCACTATCAAGGAGGTTTGGTGGGACAACCACCTGAAAAGTCACCTAGAGGGGGGTGAATAGGTGACAATGCTAATCAAAGGGCAAATAAAAATTTAAAGCTACAACAATTACAAACAAGAATCACAAGATGAATGCAAGCAAGTAAGTATGACAATGAATATGATGAGCAAGTAATAAGTGCAATCAAAGTAGAGTAAGAATTGCAAGAATGTAAAACAATCGCAAACACAAGGATATGTTATCGAGGTTCGAGCACCCAGCTCTACTCCCCGCCTTCCCCAGAAGGATTCCGACCACTTCCACTATCACAAAGATCTCAAATACAATGGAGTACCCAACTCCTACAATCTCAAGAACAAGTAATTTCCTTGATAGTCAAAAGACCACAAACTCTCTCTTTCAATATCTCTTCCTTACAAAGGTCCTTAGAGAATATTGAGTAGGAATGAAGCTCTTGTGTGTAAGGAGAAAAGAGAATTAAATCAGAGAGTATTTGAAAAACCCTTCAGAAAATCAGTGAGAAATTCAGCACAAAATCAAGAAACAAGTCTCTTTTGAAAGCCTTAAACTTTTGAATTTTATAGCAATAATTGCTGTAACAAATCTCACCCCAAACACCCCTATTTATAGGAGAGGGCTTGGGTTTAGGGATAAAACATAATTACTGATGTTTAGGAGGTAATTAGATCAAAATATATCCTTAAACGAATTTTTAAACACAAAAGACAAAAATAAACAGCTCTTAAAAATCTGCCCGTTACTGTTCAAACGGTCAGATCGGTCGACTGGGCCGGTCGACCGGTAGATCAAAAATTTGACCGTTATAGGCCAGCGGTCGACCGACCCGGTCGACTGAGAAAACCTGTGAGCAAAAACAATATCTCGGTCGACCGCCCCGGTCGACTGGCAGACATGCACACTGATACGTGCCTCTGCCAGAACTGCGGTCGACTGGTCCGGTCGACCGGACCAGACTGACACAGACTCGGTCGACTGTCCCAGTCGACCGGATCAGGTCAAAAATCATTTTTAAGAAAGAAAACAAAGAGGATTTTGATTTTAACAAAAATACTTTTGAACAGGGAATAGTATAAAATATAAAGATGTATCTGTAGGCAAAAACTTGTATGCAAAATATTTTTGTATAATTTATGAGAAATTATTTTGGAATGAGCATGTGCGCAAAAGCGTGTGTGATAGAGCTTCAAACCTATCCACTATTCTTTAACATACTATAAACTGAAAAACAATTACATGAAGACTTCTTGAGCTATCTTCAAGTCTTTGAGCCATCCAATGCCTTGCTAGTGCCTTCTCTTCTATGATCCTTCCTTGATGTGCAATATGCCTTCCTTGCTTTGTGGAACTTAGAAGTTCTTGCAATAGCTAAGCGAATGGTCTCTAAACATGGTACAAACCTGAAACTTATCTTAACAAACTTATTAGTACCAAATAGCTCATATTTGGTTTGTCATCATCAAAACATAAAACAATTGGAGAGTGTAACCTCTTGGGCCAACAATCTCCCCCTTTTTGATGAAGACAAAACAAATAGGCTATTAACAAAAATATAGGGAGGAAAAACTCCCCCTCAAATTATGCTATACATAAAACACAAGAATATGCTCTAGATACCAATAATTGAAATGATGCACCAATTATTGAAACTAATATAAAACACAAAAATTGCTCTTGATACCAAAAATACCAAAACAACTAAAACACAAGAATTCTCAAAATACATGAATTCAAAAACTCATACATACATAAACATAAAACTCATAAAACAAATCTTAAAATTAAAGCATATAAATTCATATGGAACCAAGACCAAATGAACTTATTTTTGTCATGTAAACTTATTCTCCCCCTTTTTGTCATACATCAAAAAGGGTTATGAAAAACATGTCTATTCAATAATACAAACATTAAGTTCTCCACAAATAAACGAAAATCTAGCAAAATCAAGAGGTTTAGTGAAAATATCGGCTAGTTGTAAATCGGTGGAAACATAATCAATATCTATATCACCTTTCTCAAAATGATCTCTAAGAAAGTGATATCTAATCTCAATGTGCTTGGTCTTACTATGTTGATTTGCATTTTTGGTCATGTGTATAGTACTAGTATTATCACAAAATATTTTTATATGATCAAAGTGCAAATCAAAATCAAGGAGAGTATGTTTCATCTAAGGACTTGTGCACAACAAGCCCCCGCGGCAACATACTCCGCCTCGGCGGTTGAGAGAGCAACGGAATTTTGTTTCCTAGAGGACCATGAAACAAGACAATTACCAAGAAATTGACATGTCCCACTAGTACTCTTTCTATCTACTCTACAACCCGCATAGTCGGCATCCGAATAGCTAGTCATTGAAAAATCTCTAGTTTTCGGATACCAAAGACCCATTCCAATAGTGCCCTTAATATAACGAATAATGCGTTTTACCGCAATAAGATGAGACTCTTTAGGACACGATTGAAATCTAGCACAAAGACACACACTAAACATGATATCCGGCCTACTTGCCGTCAAATATAAAAGACTTCCTATCATGCTTCTATATAATTTAATATCAACATTTTTACCTTGTTCGTCCCTATCAAGCTTGGTTGTAGTTGCCATTGGAGTGTTGCAAGCCTTTGATCCTTCAAGTCCAAACTTCTTTACTAGCTCCTTTGCATACTTGGCTTAGTTAATGAAGGTTCCGTCTTGCAATTGCTTGATTTGGAGTCCAAGGAAGAAATTGAGCTCACCCATGGAAGACATTTCAAATTCTAATTGCATTACCTTCTCAAAATCCTTGCATAAAAGCTCATTAGTAGATCCAAAAATTATGTCATCAACATAAATTTGCACAATATCATTATCAACATGCTTAGTAAAAAGAGTTGTATCTACTTTGCCTTTAATAAAATCATTTGAAATGAGAAAACTAGAAAGCCTTTCATACCAAGCTCTTGGAGCTTGTTTCAATCCATACAAAGCTTTATCAAGTTTAAAAACATAATCGGGATGAACATGATCAACAAAACCGGGAGGTTGAGAAACATAAACTTCTTCATTAATAAAACCATTCAAAAATGCACTTTTCACATCCATTTGAAAAAGTTTAAAATTTTTAAAACATGCAAAAGCTAGTGTCATCCGTATGGCTTCAAGCCGTGCTACGGGTGCAAAGGTCTCCTCAATGTCAATTCCCTCAACTTGAGTGTAACCTTGGGCCACTAACCTAGCTTTATTCCTAATGACATTTCCGGACTCATCCATCTTGTTTCTAAAGATCCACTTAGTACCAATTATTGGTCTATCGTGGGGCTTAGGAACAAGGTGCCAAACTTGGTTGCGCTCAAATTGATTGAGTTCCTCTTGCATGGCAAGCAACCAATATGGGTCCGTCTCGGCTTCGAGAATGCCTTTTGGTTCAAAATGAGAAATGAAAGCAAAGTTACCACATAGGTCATGGAGTTTGGAGCGCGTTGTGACTCCTTTAGATGCATCACCCAAGATGAGCTCCTTAGGATGATTTGTAGCGTATCTCCAAGCTTTAGGAAGCGGTTGAGTGCTTTCCTCCTTATCCTCTTGAACTTCACCAATAGGATCTAGCTTTTCTTCTTGAGCGGGTGAGTCCTTCAAGGATAGTCTCTCCATGTCTTCACCTAATGGTTCAAACTCTACAACATTCTCAACAAACACATTAGATTCTTCAAACTTAACATGCATGGATTCTTCAATGGTTTGAGAAGATCTAATGAAAACTCTATATGCTTTGCTAGTAGAGGAATATCCAACAAAGATAGCCTCATAAGCCTTAGCATCAAATTTGCCCAATTTATCCTTAGTATTCAAAACAAAACACTTGCATCCAAAAACTTTAAAATATGCAACATTTGGTTTTCTAGAATGATACATTTCAAATGATGTTTTTGAAGAATTTTACACAAATAAATATGATTCGATATATAGCATGCGGTGTTTACGGCCTCGGCCCATAAATATTGAGGGAGGTCATATTCACTTATCATTGTCCTAGCCATCTCTTGAAGTGTTCTATTTTTCCTTTCTACAACTCCATTTTGTTGTGGAGTTCTAGGACAAGACATTTCATGCTTAATTCCCTTTTCATCACAATAAGTCATGAAGAGTTGGTTAACAAACTCACCACCTCTATCACTCCTTATTCTCAAAATCGGAAAACCCTTTTCTTTTTCAACTCTTTTTCGAAAAATTTTAAAATGAGAAAAAGTTTGATCTTTATTTTGTAAAAAGAAAACCCAAGTAAAACGGGAGAAATCATCAACCAAAACAAATGCAAATCTACTTCCATTTAAACTCTTAGTTTTAGTTGGTCCAAAAAGATCCATATGAATTAATTCTAAAGGCCTAGTTGACATGATATCCTTGATTGGTTTAAAGGAAGACTTGGTTTGTTTCTCAAGTTGGCACGCACTACAAATGCGGTCTTTCTCAAAATTCAAGCAAGGTATACCCTTCACCAATTCCTTTGAATTAATCCTAGAAATATGGTCAAAAGAAGCATGTCCTAATCTTCTATGCCAAAGCCAAGAATTTTCATCAAAAGCATTTAAGCATTTAGTAGAACAATCTAAATTAAGCATGTCAATAATATAAACATTATTATCACGAAAACCGGTGAGAATACAAATATCGGATTTAACATCAAAAATCTTGCAAGAAGTATCATCAAAAACAACTTTAAGTCCACGATCACAAAGTTGACTAATGCTAAGCAAATTATGTTTTAAACCATCTACTAAAACAACATTCTCAATAATAGGAGATGCACCAATTTGAATGTTACCTATACCGATGATAGTTCCTTTGGAGTCATCCCCGAAGGTGACGGTGCCACCTTCCATGTACCTTGATAGGGTTGTGAAGTTGTTGATGTCCCATGTCATGTGTCTTGAACAACCACTATCAAGGTACCACCGCTCCCTACGTCTTGGAGCTTTGGTGTGTACCTACATCAAACAATTTAAGACTTCATTTTGGTACCCACATTTTCTTGGGTCCTCTAGGGTTAGTGTCATGAACCCAAACAAGATTATTTGTTCTATTTAGTTGATCATAGCAAAACTTAGCTAAATGTCCATTTTTGCCACAATATGTGCATCTATACACTCTACCATATTTAAAAGCATAATGAGTGTGTGATTTGTGAGCATGGGCATTGTGAACATGAACATGAGACGTGTTAGGTGTAGTGTGAGCATGAGGAATCTTAGCATGAGATGTGTGCTTTTTAGAAAATTTTCTTCAAGTTTCTTAGTATTAAAGGCACAATCTTTTAAAACTTTTTCAAAATCATTCATTTTGGATTTAAAAGAAGAAATTTCTTTTTCATCAATAATAGGAGATTTTGCCTTACAAGTACTCTTGTAGGCACAAAATTCTTTTTGCATGGAAATGAAATTAGAAGAAATATCATCTTTTTCTTTAGAAACAATGGCAAGTTGATTCTTAAGAAAAGCAACTTCTTTTTGTAATTTTATGCATTCAAGTTTCTTGTTATCATAAGTTTCAGAAAGTTCTACAAAAACATGCACTAGAACTTCCTTACTTACATCATCATCTTCATCATCAAGGGATTGAGGGTTTACCTTGGGTGTGTTTGCCATGAAACACATATTAGCTTGATCCACCTCCTCTTCGGACTCGCTTTCCGAATCCCATGTTGCTTTGTAGGCTTTCTTTTCCTCCGGCTTCTTTGGCTTGAAGGAGGAAGTCATTTTCTTCTTGAACTCCGGACAATCCGCCATGATATGTCCGGGTTTGCGGCAATTGTAGCATATGATCTTCCGCTCCTCTTTGCCTTCAAATTTTCTCCGGAAGTTGAACTTGTTCTTTCGGTACAACCTCTTGAATTTCCGCACAAGTAGAGTTAGCTCCTCATCTTCTTCTTCGTCATCTTCATCGTCATCATTGGTGGATGAAGTCTTGAAGGCTATGGATTTCTTCTTTGAAGTAGTGGCCTCTTCTCTTGCCTTCTTCTCCATCTCATGGGTCTTTAGGTTCCCAATGAGACTAATGAGGTCCATCTCGTCCTTGTCGTTCAACTCCTTCAAGGTGGTGGCCTTGATCTCCAATGATGAAGGAAGAGCCCGAATAACTTTCCGCACCTTTTGATCGTTGGAGATGTCATCACCTAAGGAAGAAAGACCATTAGTGATTTTAGTAAACCTTGTAGCCATACTATCAATAGACTCATCATCAAGCATTTTAAATGACTCATATTGGGACCTCAAGAGATCTATCTTTGCTCTCTTGACTTGTGAAGTCCCCTCGTGTGTGACCAATAAGTGTTGCCAAATCTCATAGGCGGATTGGCAATGAATTACCCGTGTAAGGTCATCCTCATTCAAGGCGGTTAATAGGGGAGTTTTGGGCCTTGGAGTTAGCCTCATATAATTTAAAGTCAAGGTCGGTCCAAGTGCTCTCATCACCATCGGGTGCTTCATAGGATTTGGTCAAGGACTTGGCTACTAAGCTACCCAAAGATTGCAAAAATATAGTCATCCTAACCTTCCAAATTGGGAAATTGAGGCCATCAAATTTAGGTGGGGATTTAATGTTGTCGGCCATGTTTACTAGTGATGAATGGATGAATGAAAATGTTGATTAGCAAAATTTTAAGGATCTCTCTATGGATGTTAAGCCAAACATAGAGTCCAAGCTCTGATACCAATTGAAAAGTCACCTAGAGGGGGGGTGAATAGGTGACAATGCTAATCAAAGGGCAAATAAAAATTTAAAGCTACAACAATTACAAACAAGAATCACAAGATGAATGCAAGCAAGTAAGTATGACAATGAATATGATGAGCAAGTAATAAGTGCAATCAAAGTAGAGTAAGAATTGCAAGAATGTAAACCAATCGCAAACACAAGGATATGTTATCGAGGTTCGAGCACCCAGCTCTACTCCCCGCCTTCCCCAGAAGGATTCCGACCACTTCCACTATCACAAAGATCTCAAATACAATGGAGTACCCAACTCCTACAATCTCAAGAACAAGTAATTTCCTTGGTAGTCAAAAGACCACAAACTCTCTCTTTCAAATATCTCTTCCCTTACAAAGGTCCTTAGAGAATATTGAGTAGGAATGAAGCTCTTGTGTGTAAGGAGAAAAGAGAATTAAATCAGAGAGTATTTGAAAAACCCTTCAGAAAATCAGTGAGAAATTCAGCACAAAAACCAAGAAACAAGTCTCTTTTGAAAGCCTTAAACTTTTGAATTTTATAGCAATAATTGTTGTAACAAATCTCACCCCAAACACCCCTATTTATAGGAGAGGGCTAGGGTTTAGGGATAAAACATAATTACTGATGTTTAGGAGGTAATTAGATCAAAATATATCCTTAAACGAATTTTTAAACACAAAAGATAAAAATAAACAGCTCTTAAAAATTTGCCCGTTACTGTTCAAACGGTCAGATCGGTCGACTGGGCCGGTCGACCGGTAGATCAAAAATTTGACCGTTATAGGCCAGCGGTCGACCGACCAGGTCGACTGAGAAAACCTGTGAGCAAAAACAATATCTCGGTCGACCGCCCCGGTCGACTGGCAGACATGCACACTGATACGTGCCTCTGCCAGAACTGCGGTCGACTGGTCCGGTCGACCGGACCAGACTGACACAGACTCGGTCGACTGTCCCGGTCGACCGGATCAGGTCAAAAATCATTTTAAGAAAGAAAACAAAGAGGATTTTGATTTTAACAAAAATACTTTTGAACAGGGAATAGTATAAAATATAAAGATGTATCTGTAGGCAAAAACTTGTATGCAAAATATTTTTGTATAATTTATGAGAAATTATTTTGGAATGAGCATGTGCGCAAAAGCGTGTGTGATAGAGCTTCAAACCTATCCACTATTATTTAACATACTATAAACTGAAAAACAAATTACATGAAGACTTCTTGAGCTATCTTCAAGTTTTTGAGCCATCCAATGCCTTGCTAGTGCCTTCTCTTCTATGATCCTTCCTTGATGTGCAATATGCCTTCCTTGCTTTGTGAAACTTAGAAGTTCTTGCAATAGCTAAGCGAATGGTCTCTAAACATGGTACAAACCTGAAACTTACTTAACAAACTTATTAGTACCAAATAGCTCATATTTGGTTTGTCATCATCAAAACATAAAACAATTGGAGAGTGTAACCTCTTGGGCCAACACCACCATGTTTGGAGATTTGGAGTAGTTCCTTGGTTTGGTAACTATTTCTAAACTCCTATTTTTTTACATGCTTTTACATATGTGACATTTTAGCATGTACTTGTTTTATTTATTTTTGCTTCATGTGGTAAATACTAGTTTAAATGTAGTTTTTATCAAAACTTGTATTTATACATGTACAAATAGTGAGAACAAATTGATTTATATATGTTGCACTTCATGCTCATTTGTACCCACTTTATGCACATGTATATGCTAGTTTTGATGATTCTCTCATTTACACTTTTTTGCCTATTTTCATGTTTTTTACTTCATGTATATGTATTTTAAATTCAAATCTAATAAATATATATGTATACTCGTGAGTCTCTTGCCTTCATGCAAATACCTTAATAGACTCTTTTATGTTTGGGATATGTATGCATATTGTTAGATTTGGATAAATCATACATATACCTAGAAGTTTTTTTTAAATTGAAAAATGAATTTTCATAATTTTTGTTTTGATAAAATGATAGTTGTTTCGAGCTTCATTGATTATTTTCATGGAAAATGCTAATTACTTGACTTTTGTACACTCACACTTAATTTGTTTAGTCATGACCTTGTTCATGAACATATTTTTGAGCTTTATCGATTCGAGTGTCGATTCTTGCGTATTGGTATGACTCATGAAAAATATATGCTTTGATTTCATGTTTTGAAGGATCTTTAACTAGTTTTTCAAAAATTTTCTTCAACTAGTTAATTATTCTTCATTTGGTAGTGATTTTCAACGCTATACTATTTTCAAATCTATCTTTGAAAACCCCTACCTTCTATGGGCGGATGGCTGAGCATGTATGCCTTGCGAACCTTATTGAAAATCCTTTACCTTGAGCATATAAAGGGTGGTAGGTTATGAGTTATATACTTGATTTACATTGCTATTTTCAATTAGTATCATTGGATATTTTTAATTGGTATCTAAATTGATAATTTTGTATATACTCATATTTTGTTTTCTATATATGTATGCTTTATTATTTCCATAATATCAATTGCTATTGGTATTCTCTTTTCATACATATATATGAGTTCATGTGCTTGCTTTACAATGGGTTTACATATTTAAAGCACAAAGTTTATGCTAATCTTAAGTTAAAACTTTATTTTCAATTGATGTTTCAATTGATATTTTAACAATGCATAAGTGATTAGTCTACAATTCTGCATTATTATGTCGCATTCTCTCACAGATTTATGAATAAATAGTCGATCTAAACCGTGTTTTGGTCTTAATTGCAGGTAGATCCAAAGTCCAAGGGCAAAGATGGAATAAGAGCCTAATTCATCCCAATTTATGGTAATTAATCCCACATTACTTGGAGGCCAAGGAAAGGATTATCTAGAAGATTCATTGAACCTAGACTCCTGCGCATGTCAGATGAATATTCGGGCGAAATTACCAAAAACAGCATATACCCTGCACATTCTCGAAGCCAGACGGAGCCCGGACGAAATCCAGGGACCCATCTCCCTACTATTGTCGCGGAAACGCGGCAATAGCCGCGTTACCGCGGCAAAGTAGTGGAGCCACGCGTCGATTTTCGACTCGTGGCCCCGTCTCGTCTTCTGGAGCATTCTTCTGCCTATAAATAGACCTGCAGAAGGCCAAACTGAGAGCAGTCTTCATTTTTAGGAGTAGGTACAGATTTTAGGAGTAGTGTAGGTGAGTGTTCTTCATTTCTTGTATTTTCATTTCTTTTTAGATCATTGTAGTAGGGCTGAGTGCTTTCTAGAGAGAGAAAGCACGGGATTGACGTAATAGAGAGTGACACTCTATGTAAAGATGCCTCCTTTCTCTTCCAATGTAATCTCCTTCACCTTCTACATGATTTCTTGCTAGTTTTTCTTCTCATGGCAATCTAACTACTAACCACTAACCATCTAACCACTTACTTGATAATCCACATGAATCGGGTTGCCTCTACTAGGCCTTGTTCTTGCAAGAGCCATTGATGGCCAAAGATGATGGGTTCTAACATCTAACTTGCTAACCAAGCTAACTCTCTTTTATTTCATGCTCTTTTATTTCATGCTAGTAGTGTAATGAGTGATGCTTGTATTGGCTTGTTCTTGATGCAATGTTTTGATTGTTATGAACCATCCATGAGCCATGCTTTGTATCGTCTCTTGGAGCCAAGGATTGTGATGGCCAAGGATTGATGATTTTATAAATACGCGTTTTTGAGTGCTAGTTCCCAAACGATCAAATTTTGGCGCCGTTGCCGGGGAAGGGAATGGTTTTGTTTTCACGTTTTTGTTAACATTGTCTTCTCTGTTTGGTGTGCAGGGCAATATTTATAGGTGCTTAACATTGCAGAATAGACCCTAGCTTTGCATCCTCCTGCTCTTGAGAGCAGGACCCCAGATTCTAAAGAAAAGCCGCGGAACCGCGACATTTGCCGCGAAATCGCGGCAATTTTGTGAACATTGTAAATTTTGTTGTTCTGGGATGTGGAATTGTAATAGCTAGTGGATTTGTGCTGCTATCTTTCTTGCTTTGATTGCATGCACACCATAATAAATAAAAGAACTAAAATACGGTATTTGGATGCTTTTAAAACGGTTTAGACATTTGCATTTAGGCACGTGTCAATTCAATTCCAATATACTGTATTTTGTTCTGTTGTTGTGATTTGGATGGAGATGTACATATGGCATTGCATATAGCATAGGACAAACACGTGGGTGATTTATCGCTTTGTGTTATATTCTTGTCTATATTGCACACTTGCACAAATTGAAATTAAGGGTAAAACCCAAACAAGATAAGGTGGGATTTCATAACCCTTCCTTAGCCCAAAAATCATCTCCCCACTCACACAAGCCAAGCCCTAATAAAATTTGAATAGACGTTGGCCCCTAGGGACATCTACATCTAGGTCTAGGTCAACCCTCCTATTGGCTTGGTTTTGATTTTTCTTTTCTTTTGTTTGTTGTTTGTTTTTTCTCTTTTGTTTGTAATTTTTTTTTTGTGAAATGGCATTCAACAATAACAATTCTTTCAATCCGAACATGAATCCATATTTCACACCAACTCCATTCTATTCGGATAATTCCAACCCGGCGTTTTACAATATGTACCAACCAAATACACCGGGTTGGCCTTATCCGAATCAATACAACCCATACCCACATCCTTATGACTATAATTTCCAAAAAATTTCAACTCGTCACAGAGTCAATGGGGATTCACGTACCCCGAGTCAAATTTTTAACCTCCTTGTCCACCATATTCACCTTGTCCACAATATTCATTTCCCGAGTTCACTTCCAACACTCCTTTTTCTGGACCTCCCATTAAAGAAAAATCTGAGTTCCAAAGAGGATAGAAGCCAATATACAAGAGAATGAGCAACAACTTCAAGAAATATTGGCTTCTCTAAAACATATTCAAGAGTCTTACTCAGTTCCACCTCCTCATAATGAACAACCATTTGCCTTGAAAACGAGTAAAACTCTTGTGTGAGTCCGAGTTTCAATCTCAACACATTTTTGACTCACATTCTTCACAAAATTTTCAAAACCAAGATTCTTATACTCCCATTCTAGAGCAACCACTTGGAGATACATCAAGTCTAGAAAAGAGTATAGAAATCTTGGAGGAGTCTATGTTACAATATCAAAGATCACACGAGTCTGTCAATAGATTGGAAACACAATTGAGTCAATTGGTTAACATTTATAGGAATGAAGAAACTCTATCTTATCAACCTTTGACCAATTCAGCTATGCCAAACTCTATTGATATGACCCAAGACACCTATCATTTTGGAAATCAAGATTTAATTTCAGCACACCCATCTGAACTTGTCCAAACTTCAAATGTTAAAGATCACATTGACATTTTGGCAAGTTATCCTTTTCCTGAAATTGAACTTGAGCATGAATATGATCATGAACCTCAAATTAGTGATTCAATTCTACTTCCTGATTCAAATATGACTCGGTATCTTCACCTGATTTCATTTCATTCCCCGA
Source organism: Agave tequilana (assembly GCA_038442645.1). Classification (NCBI taxonomy): domain Eukaryota; kingdom Viridiplantae; phylum Streptophyta; class Magnoliopsida; order Asparagales; family Asparagaceae; genus Agave; species Agave tequilana. The sequence goes on along the minus strand of JAVJIF010014164.1, from coordinate 71,956 downwards.
GTTAGTATTGGATCCAGTGCCTATCCATTGTGAAATTGAATCACCAATCTCTTATGATGATCATATTGAACTTGACCAATTTCATACTTTTGAAAGTCCCATTGATAAATTGACAAGTTCTCACTTTTGTGGAATTGAACTGAATGAGGAATGTGACTTTGATCCTCCAATTTGTGATCTTATTCAAATTCCCGAATCACTATTGACTCCTGTTTTGTTACCCAATTTGAGCAACATTTTAGAGTCAGTTTTGATTCCCATACCTGTCATTCCTGAACTTGAATCACCACTCTTAGAAAGTCACATTCCATCATAGGGAAATGAATGTGGACCTGAGCTTCATCTTCTTGATTTGGACCCACTTCCTGAACCAATCTCGACTCTCGAACCTCTACTTGATTTAAGTCTTTTTCCTGAGTCGATATTAGTTCCTGTGCTTCCTGAGTCCAAATCAAACATTCCATTCTGGGACAAGGTTGTTGAAAAATTTGACTCTGAAATTATTTTGCAAATTTGGAAATTAGATAGGGTAAATTTTTGAATAAAAATCACACATGCATACATCTTTCTAGTGGGTTGTATCATGGAGGTTTCTAGTGGGTTCCTCAGGACTCCACGCAAGAAAGATTGGGCCGCCTTTCGTGGACCAATCAGACTGCCACCGGAACCACCACCTTAAGGTAATTTTTCCTTCCCTCTCTATTTGTTTCATGTATACATACATCACGATGCATTGAGGACAATGCATGAGATAAGTGTGGGGGAGGGTTTACTAACTTAGAGTTTTTAGATTTTCTTTCTTTTATATTTTTTTTAGGATACTTTTAGAAATCTTCCCTTTTGTATAGGAATTTTCTCTTTCTTAAAAACTTTTTGAAATAAAAGACAAAGTTTTGATCTATTTTTAAGAAAATTAAGATGATCTTAGAAATTAAGGAAGCCTTAATTATGACATCTTAAACCTAGTCGAAATAATGGATCTTGTTTAAAATTATAGGCTAAGTAAGATAAATTGGGGAGATAATTTTATCTTGAATTTTTTGCCATAGATAGTATGCACTCCACACTTACAAAATTTTTGGGATGGAAACAAAGACCTAAAATGCCATAAAGCAAAAATAAATAAAAGAAAAAGAAAAAATGAATAAAACATCACTTATTAAGCTAGGTAATTGTGCCTCAAGAAGCATGATTATTCACGCCTAACGGTGGTCAAAAGAAGCAAATAATCCCCCTTAGTTTTGTGGCCTTGTTTACTTGAGTCCTTAAACCCGAGGGATGTTTTCTCATCTGGTGCCCTAGGACCTTCTGGTTTGGGAGTCATCGGTTATAGGCTCGCTACATGGGTGAACTAGAAAGCCTAAGAAAACTAAGGGAAGAAAAAGAATATATATATATATATATATATATATATATATATATATATATATATATATATATATATATATATATATATATATATATATATAAATGGCTTGATGGTTAGAGTTGAAATCCCAAAAATCTTCATTATCACAAAGTGCATATTATCTAGGTTTTTATGAGAGATAAAATATTCAATCCAATTTTAAATTCTTACCTTAATTGAAGACAAGATCTTACATAGAGACTAAGTTTAAGGAAGAATGATTTTTGGTGGACTTATGACCTTAGATCACTTATATTTTTGCAAAAATATTTTGAAAACTTATCTCTCTTTTCAAAATGCGTTTTTAAAATACTAACATTTGTCTTCTTTCTTTATGGATTTTGTGGGTACAATCCGCTGTGAAAACCCTCAGGAGACAACACTCCTCCTCTAGGGTAACCTAGAGGTTTAACGGCTTGTTGCACACGCTCAGTGCAATCGCGTCACCTGCGAAAGTGGTGTAATAATCCTTATAGTATAGTTTTTTCTTTTCTTGTTTTGCTCGGGACGAAAAAAAGAATAAGTGTGGGGGTGTGATTAGTCTACAATTCTGCATTATTATGTCGCATTCTCTCACAGATTTATGAATAAATAGTCGATCTAAACTGTGTTTTGGTCTTAATTGCAGGTAGATCTAAAGTCCAAGGGCAAAGATGGAATAAGAGCCTAATTCATCCCAATTTATGGTAATTAATCCCGCATTACTTGGAGCCCAAGGAAAGGATTATCTAAAAGATTCATTGAACCTAGACTCCTGCGCATATCAGACGAATATTCGGGCGAAATTATCAGAAACAGCATATACCCTGCACATTCTCGAAGTCAGACGGAACCCGGACGAAATCCAGGGACCTATCTCCCTACTATTGCCGCGGAAACGCGGCAATAGCCGCGTTTCCGCGGCAAAGTAATGGAGCCACGCGTCGATTTTCGACGCGTGGCCCCGTCTCGTCTTCTGGAGCCTTCTTCTGCCCTATAAATAGACCTGCAGAAGGCCAAACCGAGAGCAGTCTTCGTTTTTAGGAGTAGGTACAGATTTTAGGAGTAGTGTGGTGAGTGTTCTTCATTTTTTGTATTTTCATTTCTTTTTAGATCATTGTAGTAGGGCTGAGTGATTTCTAGAGAGAAAGCAAGGGATTGATGTAATAGAGAGTGATACTCTATGTAAAGATGCCTCCTTTCTCTTCCAATGTAATCTCCTTCACCTTCTACATGATTTCTTACTAGTTTTTCTTCTCATGGCAATCTAACTACTAACCACTAACCATCTAACCACTTACTTGATAATCCACATGAATCGGGTTGCCTCTACTAGGCCTTGTTCTTGCAAGAGCCATTGATGGCCAAAGATGATGGGTTCTAACATCTAACTTGCTAACTTGCAAACTTGCTAACCAAGCTAACTCTCTTTTATTTCATGCTCTTTTATTTCATGCTAGTAGTGTAATGAGTGATGCTTGTATTGGCTTGTTCTTGATGCAATGTTTGATTGTTATGAACCATTCATGAGCCATGCTTTGTATCGTCTCTTGGAGCCAAGGATTGTGATGGCCAAGGATCAAAATGTGAGGCAACTATCTCGAAGAGGTTAGCATGATTAGTGGAGTACTTAATAGTTAGTAGCCATGAGTTTTCTTTTAGCTTGATTTAAAAATCATTTTCAAGTATCTTTTGTTCTTCTTCTATCGATGTTTTCACCATCCTCTTAGTTCAACTTTGTTCCATCTTCTTTCTTTATTTGTTTTCCAAACCACTTCTCTTTGTTTTTACATCACCGTTTTCATCGCTCTCCTCACCTACCACATTCTGGATTTCCTTTTCCTTTTCTTTTCACTTTCTTTTTCATTCTTTCAACAAAGAAGAAGTGTTAACAACTGATGTGAATAGAGACTGTCAATGCTTCTATCGCCTCCCTTCCCTGTGGATTCGACCCGTTAAGCCAATGCTATAACGGAAGTATCGAGGGTACATTAGCACATTCGAGCTTTTCATCGATTTTACATAAAACACACTTTGAGTGCTAGTTTCCCCGTCGATTAATAAGCTTATGAAAATAAATTTTTTTTATCATCGTTTTTCAATTGATATCAATATGCTTCAATTTCAAATTTGTTATAAATTTTACAATTGGTAAATTTACAATTGATATCAATATGTATTACCTATTTGAAAAATTCAAAATTTGTATTGTTTATTTATAATTGGTATCAACATGATTTTTTTCAATTGGTATCTTAAAATTTTATTACAAGTGGTACCTAAAAATTTTTTAGATATCTCAAAATTTGTTTTATTCAAAATTTTGTTTGAACAATTAATAATCAAAAAATTTTTGATTTGTATTGCCTATATGCAAGGGGAGCTTAACATCTCTTATACATATAGATTCATGATGAGTGTATCTTGTATTGAGGAGCTTGACAACTCTTCTTTATGCGGTACACGTGTGTAGGGGGAGCTTCACATCTTCTCTTATGCATTACATATTATACGTTATGTGAATTAGGGCTTGTCGTCCCTCTTTCATGTAATGTATATGTGTAGGGAAGTTACTTTACCGTCTTCCTCTTCATGAATGTATATCGCATATAACGTTTTATTGACTTATTTGTTTACACCCCTTATTGGTCTCTTTGTTTATGACAAAAGGGGAGAAAAATTTGTTGATTGTGTTTTTATCCCTTTTGTTGATGATTGACAAAAAGGGAGAGAAAGATTTTAGATTTATATGCATGTTTTGTGAAAAAGGATTGTTTATACATATATGTTTTGTTTTGCAAATAGAGAGAAAAAGAATTTGATTTGAATTGTTTTAATGAATGCTCATAAACATGTTTATCTCCTAGCTTTGCATACATGCCATACATTGCATATTTATTGTTTATTGTTATGCATGAGTTAAGGGGGAGCTTCTTTGAAGCTTTACTTTAATCCATGCATATATAACTTCATGAGTTTTGTCATCATCAAAAAGGGGGAGATTATTGGCCCAAAGTCCCATCACTCTAGTTTTGATGATGATCAACTCATATAGTTATGGTACTAATGATCTTGTGTTTAATTAGTGACAGATTTATGATCAAGATCTTAGTAGGTGTATAGCTTCAACAAAGGATTTAAAGTCAAGTTTTGGAGCTTGCACGGTGTTTGGACCAAGTCAAGAAGGCTTCAAGTGAAGACTTCAAGAAGATGAAGACTTGTGTCTAGATTTGTTTTATAAGATTTTTTTTAGATAAAATGTAAATGATAGAATAGTTGGTGGATTGCTCAAGTACATATATACACACACGCTCTTGATTTAGTTTGTTTTAGAAAAGAATTTTAACCAAAAACCAAACCGGTATTCAAGTGAAGACTTCAAGTGTTTTGATTTTTGGTATTCTAGTCTATATGTTTTATCCAAAATCATGTTTAGTGCATAATGTCAAAAACATAGATATTTCACCATGTTTGTGTAGTGGATCATATCCATGCACCATATGCTTTAAAAGTGTTTAGAATATCTTGTTTTTGTATTTGGTGAAGTTTTGGAAAAATAAGTTTTGAAAAAACCGTTTTTGTTTTGAACAAATATTTCCAAGTTACAAAAATAGCCCAAATCATTTGAAACATGCCTTGATTTTGTGCAAGCATGTTTGTTTATCAAAGTATATTGGTAAAACGATTTTTATAGATTTTTCAGTATTTTATGGGATTTTATTTTAGCCAAAAAGACCAAGTTTTAAATCCCTTAACAGTTCTGTCCTGGCTTCAGCCGGTCGACCGACCGGTCGACCGAAGCCTGAAAGCAGTCGACCGGGCGGTCGACCGATGTGCACAGACGTGCACGCCAGTTCTGGCAGGAGGGCCGGTCGACCGACCCGGTCGACCGTCCAGAGAGCTCTGCTCTCTGGAAAGGCCCGGTCGACCGAGCGGTCGACCGGACAGAGAGACTTGCTCTCTGTATCTTGGCCTCGGTCGACCGATCGGTCAACCAATGGCCTAACGGTTGGGTTTCTGACCGTTGGCGGTCGACCGACAGTTCTGTCAGGCCTCCAACGGCTAGTTTTTGGAGCCCTATATAATGGGGCATTTGGGGGCTGTTTTCAACAAGATTTTTTTAGTAGTTTTTGAGCTAGTTTTTTCTTACTCCATTAAAAGAGTTTTCTCCACTAAATTGAGAGCTAATACTTCCAATCAAAAGGGAAGTTTTATCAACAGTGTTTTCAAGAGAGATTTCTTGAGTTTTCCTCTACAATTCCATCCTAGTTTTCTCACACAACACTTGAGCCATCCATTGCTATATCTACCTATAGGGATTTGTAGTGAGATTGTTTTTAGGTGATCAAAGTGTTATGATCACCAAAGACTTTTTCTTTGTTCTTTAAGGAGGCGGACAAGTGTGTCGCGGTGTTTCGAGTTCGAGTGCGAACTTGTAGTTTGAGGTGCGGCCTCAGCGAGCTTGTGTGGCTTGCGGTGTGTACGGACTAAGGAGTCCGAGAGCTTGTAGGTCTTGCGGCACTGAGTGATCCGGTGGGATCTATTATAGTGGAAATCCTTCGTGTGTCGAAGGCGGGGATGTAAAGCAAGTGTGCTCGAACCTCGAAACAAATCCCTTGTGTTTGCAATTGCTATTTCTCTCTCTCTCCCTTGCTTGTTTATATCTTGCATTCTATTATTGCTTTCATCTTTATATGCTTGATATACTTGTGTGCTTAATTGTTATATGCTTGGGGATTGTTTGCTAACACTTGTATTCAACCAAGAGAGCCAACGCGGCACCTCAACCCTTATCTATGGGAATCTAGAGGAGTTAGTCCAGAGCTCTTCACGGAAAATTCGGCAACACTCTTGTGTTATACGTAGTGTTTAGTGTAAGAAGTTTTAGTTTAGGTCATAATAGTTTTAATTTCACATTTAGTGACCATTAGATTAGCCATCACCTATTCACCCCTCTCTAGGTGATTTACACTAAGATAAGCTGATCTAATTCTTAATACTAAAATTTTGAAGAACAATAATGGATATGTATTATCTCAATCACTTTACACAGAAAAAATCCTTGAGAAATTTTATGATCCAAACTGCCTGCCTATTTTCACTCCCTATGATCCTAACCTGCATCTAAAGAAAAAATACAGGTCGTCCTGTACAAAAAACGGAGTATGCACAAATAATAAGATCATTAGGATTTTTGACAAACTACACTAGATCTCGCATTACTTACGCAGTAAACAGACTTAGCAGATACACTTCAAACTTGATGAGAGTCATTGGACTATATTAGAGAGAGTTACAAGATATCTTAAAGGAACCATTGCATACGATTTACACTATAATGGATTTCCACCCGTTCTGGAAGGATACTCAGATGCAAATTGGATTAGTGTTTTAGTCGATGTAAAATTCACTACAGATTTTGTATTTCTTCTAGGAGGAGAGGCAGTCTCCTGGAAGTCAACCAAAAAAACTATAATGGTTAGAAGCACAATGGAATCAAAAATGATAGCTCTAGACACTACTAGTATAGAAGTTGAATGGTTAAAAGATTTGCTAACTAAAATTTCTTTATTAGAAAAATCATTACTAGCTATTTTTATTCACTATGATTGTAAGTCAACTATTGACAAATATCATCAAGAGAATGTAAATGTGAAAATGAATTGACACTTGAAAGTGCGACACAAATCATTGAGGTATAAAATGAAGAATCATGTGATAGCCTTGAACTTTATAAGATCTGAGAAGTATCTTACAGATTATCTTACCTAAGGCTTATCTAGAGCAGTGGTCCTAGAGTCATCGAGGAGGATGGGGTTAGGCCCATAAGAAAAATCACTGCAGTGGTAACCCAACCTCTCAGGGGTTCAATGGGTAGAAACAAAATAGATGAGTAATTAATTGTAAGGAGAACTGAATTTATTTGCTCCCATCCCTAAAGCGATCAGTGATCATAAAAGTAAGGGAAATGATGTGTGTAAACTCTTAATAGGTTCAAGACCCTATGAGGCAGGATGCTTACTTACTCGCATCCTTGTCAGGACTTATCTATATATGTGTAGTTGTGAGGCCGTGACTATGCGATCACGGTTGCTCCCTAGTAAAACACAAATAGATACTTATGCAAGCCATTAATATCACAAGCCATTTAGAATTCTTCTACTGCTATACTGCATGTGCAATTTGTGAAAATTTGATTAATGAAATTGATTCAAGGCGTAGTCCATCGAGCTCTCATAGATCTTTACAATTGCCGCTAAGTGAAGGTTCAAATTGAAATGTACCAACACCTATTACATAGTATAAGGGAACCATAAATTTGATTTTAAATATCTCTTAAAATTTTAAAGTTATTTTCAAGTTTTAAGTTAAGTGGGGGATTGTTGGAGTATTATAATTTAAAACTTGATTTGAATTGCTATATTCTTTCACCTCATTTATTTTTTGACATATTTTTATTGTTAAAGCTTGGAATTAATTGTCAGCTAATTTTAAATGTAGTCAACATGCAATTGCCAACCAATTAAACACATTTCAAATGTGGCCAACATGTAATTAATCAATGTCAATCAATTAAACACATTTAAATTGCGACTATCATACAATTAATCAATTGCTAGTCAATTAAAGATATTTAATTATGCCAAGTTATTATATAGATTTTACCATGTGTCTAATTTTAAGCCTAACAAGTTCTTTCATGAGTCTATAAATACCCCCTTCTTGAGAGTGAAAATAAATCAAACAAAATCGATAAAACTCTCTTCCTCTCTCTCACTCTCAGGTTTTTTTTTTTTTTTCCTCTCTCTTTTAAACTTTCAATTCTGTTGGTTCCCAAAAGCTTCTGAGAGTCATTGTATCCCCAAAATCATTGCCGCGAAGTAGTGCACGAGAGAATGACAATTTGATTCTTAGGACAGTGACCAACACGTCTCGATCATCAAGCTAAACTCGTTTTCCCTAATACTTTATCTACTCTGATTCAGATTTTGAATATTTATTATTGTTTTAATTAAGATCTATCATTTTTACAACAATTTGCCCTAGATCCCATGGTTGCGCACGTGCACAAGGAGGAAGCAGCACTATCAAAGCAACTTGAACACAGGTTAGCTTTGGAGGAAAGTCAACTAAAACAGAAATGCATGGAGGATTGGTTATTATTGGTTGACAGAGATCTAAATTTTTTTCTTGCCATTGTTAAGGCAAGGACTTACAGTAATCAAATCAATTAACAGCTTAATGTTGATGGGTCTTATCTCACTAATCTGGCAGATATTAGACAAGGAGCACCTGTGTACTACATAAATCTGTTTTCTCAAGATGATTACTAGAATGTATTCCCAAGGTTGGTTGTTAAAAGGAAATTGACACCTGAAGCTGGAGATTGGCTTGTTAGGCATATTACTAAAGAAGAAGTTAAAGCTACAATTTTCCAGCTCCATCCAAAAAATCTCCAGGACCTGATGGGTTTCCAGCTGGTTTCTTTCAAAAGAACTGCGCATGGTGGGAAAAGATACTACTGAGGCTGTTTTCTCTTTCTTCACCTCAGGTAAACTGATAAAGAAACTTAATCACACATTTATTACTTCAGTCCATAAAAGTGCTAATGCTTTTCAACTAAGAGATTATAGGCCTATCTCTTACTGCAATACTCTCTACCAGTAGTTAAATTTTAGCTAATAGACGTCAGAGAGTTATAGATTGACTGATATCTGAAAATCAGCATGCTTGTTTAAAAGATAGGCTCATCTCATATTGTTCTCTAATTGCACATGAATTGGAGAGAGACTTTAATAAGCCTATGGGAAGTAGAGCTTATATAAAGATTGATCTGCAAAAGGCTTTTAACAATATTAATAGGGAATTACGTTTTTTATAATGCACTGCATGGGATTCCCTCATACTTGGATTAATTGGATCAGAGAATGCCTCCAGAGTCCCTATTTCTCTGTGATGATCAATGGCACACATGAGGGGTATTTCCCCAGTTCTAAAGGTATTAAACAAGATGATCCTATCTCTCCCTATTTTTCTGTCATCGTTATGGAGTATTGGTCAATACAGATGGAGTTAGCTATGGCTTAAGGGAGGTTGCAGCTTATTGAGAGAAAGATGTCTTCTCCCGTATCTCATCTCTTATTTGCAGATGACATGTTAATTTTCTGCAGGGCTATCAAACATTCGTTCAGGACACTTAATTTGTTTTTGTAAGGATTGTTGAGAAATACAAATCTCTTCATTAATAGAGGGAAGAGGAAGCTCTTTCTAAGCAAATGTTGTGGTAACAAGTAGGAAATCTGTACTTTGATTCAAATTCCATTAGTGTGCTTTCCTGTCAGATATCTTGAACTTTCATTGAGCCAGAATTATATCTAATCTAAACACTGTATTGTTTTAATTGATAAGTTCAGGAATAATAATGAGGGCTGGATGGCAAGGCTATTATCCTTCTTCGGGAGAGTGGAATTGATCAACTCAGTTCTTTACAATGTTCTTGGGTACCGGATACAAACCTACAAGTTACCTTTATCTGTGTGCAAGGAGCTTGAAAGGCTAGCCGCAAATTTTCTCTGGCATGGGAGAATGCATGACTGGAACTGGAATTCTATATGCAAGCCTAAGCCAGAAGGGGGAGTGGGTATTATAAGGGTCACTGAGCAATCTGCTATTTATGGATTAAATTATTTTGGATATTGTGCACTGCTAATAGCTTATGTTCCAAATGGATGAGAAACACATATCTTCGGGATACACCACTGAGTCTTGCCACTAACTCACTGCTAGATTCAGGCACCAGGAAATTGATAGTACAACACAAGTGTGGGATGCACTCAAGTACAAGATCAGAGCTATTGGCACAAGTATTGATACCTACTTATGGTATGATAATTCGGTAAGAAGTTGTTCATTGCGGGACATTACAGGTAGAATGCACCCACCAGACAATTCTCAAATCTGGCACGTATCTGAGATAATTGAAGACAATAGATGGTCAATGAAGGAGCCCTTCCTTATGCAGTGCCGGATGAGATACAAGCAGTTGAAATTCATACTGGCTCTGACTACTAGCAGTGGACTTAAAAATCAGGGGGTATATGCGCCCTTGAATCGGCTTGGGAAGCTACAAGAGAAAAGGTACAACAATTTCAGTTTTACCCTGTCATAGATTCCCAACTCCTCTACTAAGATGTCAGTTTGTGCACTCAGAACTATTCATAACAAGCTTCTTACTAATGACTTCCTCTCATCTATTGGAGTTATGCATGCTAATACATGTGTCTTATGCTTGAATTCTCCTGAAAATAAAGACCACTTGTTCTTCAACTGTTCTTTCTCATCCTGTATCTGGTCTCTTTGCAAGCTTAAGCTAGGCCTTTCAGTTAAATATTGTAGGGACTCTCCCTGAAGAGGTTGCTGTGATTCAAGAGAGGTTCAGAGGAGAAACAAGGCAACTGCACTTGCTAGAGTGGTTCTCGGAGCGTCTATATGGCATATCTGGAAGGAAAGAATTGCTAGAATATTTTAAAATACCTCTATAAATAAATTCGGTGTGCTCAGAAATCTCTATCTTGATGTGGGTACTTTTCTTCAGTACTCCACATGGCCAGATACTCCAAATGACCGTATCTTGGGTAATTGGAGCTTGGATATTCATACTGCAGTTTTGCAGTAACAGTAGCAGTTACAATTAAAACATGTAAGCTCCTCTGAAGCTGGAAAGCAGCTTCAGTTCCAGTTGCAGCAGCAACAGGGTACCAGTAGCCGGGCTCTGCATAAAACAGTAGCAGCAGGGTATTAACATTCATATATATTTGCAGTGTTGCAGGTTATCAGAATGGGGCTCTGAAGACAATATTCTGATTCTGATGGGCACTGCTGATAGAATTTAGGCTCTGGACTATATTCTGTTTCTGATACAGGTATCATTCAACTGCATGTACTGCACACAGCAGCAGCAATAGCAGGGTACAAACAGCAGGAGCAGTATATCAGTAGCACCAGCAGCAATAGGGTCTCAACAGCAGTAGCAGCATTCCAGGGTAATCAATCTTGACTCTGCATTTGGCAATAGAAGCAGCAGGGTATTAGGCAGAATACTCAGTTGCCATGTTTCAGGTATAAGAGTTTCTGATTTTTGATTAGCAGATTGATCAGCTGCAATAGGAGCACGCAAACAAGGCCTTCTTTCAGAATATCAGTGTGTAAATTTGAGAGGTTTAGTGATTGTAATAGCAATAGTATATTGAGAGTATAAAACTTCACATTCTGCAAGCTTTGGGTCAATCTGTGTTCACTCCTTTGTGTAGTATAGTGTAGGGTGATGGCAATGGTCCTCTCCCCTCTGTAGTGGTCAAAATTTGACCTTCATCAGGATGATGAAATTTGTCCAAGCTACCAAGAGATTCTCCTGAGAAATTCACAAATTTCTAGAGTCCATCTCAGAGCCTCCATCACATCCAACCTCCCGAAGTCATCCTCTATTCTGAAGACCTTTCCATCCTGGAGACACCTTCCACCATTCTGAGACATCTACCTCTCCAAAGTCCTTTTCACTTCGAGGTCTTTCCCGACCCGAAGGCCCCAACTTTAAACCTTAAGCTCTAACAATAGATCGCTCAAGTTCTCCGCCGATACTCATGCAACGCCTTCTCCCCCCATGTTCCTAATGTGTAACGCTCTTATCAGCGTGAAAAGTTATGGACAGTGGTATATTTCACATCATGCAATCCTACTAACCAATGCCAATAATCACAGCCATTATAACAAATTCATCATGTGAAGATCGTACAGTTACTCTAGCCCACCAATTTCGTCTCCACACTAGCATCCTTGTCTTGTATATATGATTCTTCTTCTCTTAGGAGAAGGGGATCACTTTCTTAATTCTCAGAGCATACACATATACCATAACACTAGTATTTCACTATGCTAGTCCATCCGCTACACTGAAAGTTTTCCTATTCTAGTCTATCTCACACTAGCAGTTTCCTGTACTAGTCCACCCTTCCACCGCACGGCAGTTTTCATCTGTCGGTTCTTCTTATCATTCCATCTATTGATTCTCACATCTGAGGGTCTTATGCCGCCGCCACACTGATGCTCCTAACCTGAAAAGTATTTTTTTCTGTGTGTTCTGATAGGTATCAATCAAGAAGCGCCTCAAATCATTTGTGATAGGTTCGATTCACGATAATCCGATTTTTATCCACCACAAACTGGGTTTTTATTGAGAGCTGAGTCCACATTCAAGGTCTCCTTCCCATCAACCTAAGATCTTTCACAAAAACTCTCTCCTCTAATGTTGATGGCCCTAAGAAAGCAAATTGTCACCCATAATGGTGTCCCATCAAATGGCAAGGCCAACAACACCGCCGGGGGCACGATCCCCCACCTTCTGATGACCAACAATGTACTACCAAAGACACTGGCTCCTCTTCACCTTAGGGGATAGCCGCCAGTGTCCAACTGACATCATTATTTGAAGGCCAGATTCTTCAGACGCTTGCCAACATGAAGGAGGAGATGAAGGAGCAATAGATCCGATCAGATCATGACCGAGAGCAAGCTGCACTCCACCACGAGAATGCTACCCGTGAGTGATTGTTCACTAATATTGCATATTTATCATCACATTTTCACATTTTTATTGTAATAAAACTCTGTTATTTAACTCTTTTGTTGTCCAGTGGTGTAGATGTTGTAATTAATGAAAATGGAAAAGAAAAGACCCAAAATATCCCAATTAAATCAGATTATTGAAGATTTATTTTCCTAGCTAAAGCAATCAATGAGGATATTCTCGAATCCAGAAATTCAAAAGATATCTTATCAATGTACAAAGGCATAATAGAAAAAGTGGAAGATCTCGCGCAAAAGCTGAGCCAGCAACAGCCAGATTGTCGATCCGTTAGCTCAGAGAATTCTCCCTCATCTTCGTACGCTTGGGACACTGGGCTTTCTCTTATAAATTTAGCATCAGAGGCAGGGACTAAGATAGAGACTTTAACCCATTCTTATGATGCACCAAAGTGCTTTCTACAATCAAAATTAGAATAAGCTTAATACTTTTAATGTGTCTATATCTTGTTATCAAAATAAGTGGGGTAGTAAACTACTCTTAATGGGATAATCACCTGTATGAGTGTAGAGTTGGATCTGCTCCTTGGGAGTCTCTATCGAGACTATGATTCTTTAAAGATATTCTTTGAAATTAAGAATATCCAGAGTCAAAAGGGACACAATCGAGAACTAAAGTTGATTTTGAAAAGTTACTGTGTGAGGCCTGAAGACTTGGCTTACACAAAATAATAATTTAAAACCTAGTTCACTAATTATCAGTTAGTCTGATAAGGCTTCGCAAGGGAAGGTTCAAGACTCAGTTTACCCATCCTGATGCAGTTTCTTTTATAAAGTAGCTTTCACTATAGTGTTGTCTCATAATGTGTTTATTTCTTGAATCTCCTTTTATTGTGGGGGATTGTTGGGAAATAAGAAATTTCAAGTGAATCTTTGAGCTGAATTCAGGCGTGATTTGTTGCTAGTAACACATGAGTTATGGTTGAAATGTTTTCTCCTTCCATGGGGGATGAACGCGGTATATTCACATGTTTAATTCTGTTTCTGAATTAATGAGATATTCAATCGGAAGTTAGCCTAATTCAATAGCTAAAAGGGACAAAAAAAAGATTAAAAACTCTTTAGTCTCACATTGAATATGGTGTGAAAAGTTGAGTGGTTTAAATATGAAAAGTTAAAAAATAAGGGTGTGTCCTTATAGTACTTGGAGTTTTCGTGCACGCATAGGGGGAGACTGTGCCATATGCGCGTGCCACCTAGTTCTTTTTGGACTGGCCCGAGTAGAGCTGCAACCCGCCCGCTTCAGTTTAGAAGCAGGTGAGGATATTGGGTACGAGCCTGATCCTACCCAATACGTACCCCGTTCTAGAAACGGGCGGTTACTCCAATGACATGTACCCAACAGATAGAACAGTTCACGTCAGAACCTGCTGTGGGTAATTTCTTAAGAAATTAATTCACGCACCAAAAAAATAGAGTAGGTATAATTATATCACAAAAAAATCAGCACAAACAGAGAAAATTACATGGAAACCCAAATGGAAAAGACTACGGAGAGACAGATTCCAGTATAATATGGCGATTATAATGGTGTTCGCTGGTGTGCTAGAGTTTCTGATCTTAGTTAATCATCTCCCTCCATGTTGGAAGGGATTTATTAATTATATAGGTCGTGTCTATTTAGATAAGATGGCAGAGTTTAGCTCTATTTAAATACCTAATCACATATCACCGAGGTGATTAGAGCTAAACATTCAGATTTGAATTGATTGGGCGAGAGTCCATCTTATCTGGTCATCTATGTCCAACTATTGATGCGGTTGATCTGTTCTCGAGTTATAACTGCCGAGTTTTAATATGGATTCATCTTATAGATAGGAGTGGCAGTAACTTACTTTATCTTTTTCTTCTAACTATCTGCACTACTCGAGATTTAAATTGAATGTGAACTCCCATTTGGAGATTTTAGAAGTGGCCGCGTGTTGCTTGCCTATTTGGTGCAGGATAAACACGTGGTGTGAACTAGAGGAGGTGGAAAACTGACTATTACGGATGCCCTCTCTGCTTCTTTCTCTTTTGAGGTGGTCGGGAACCCTTCTTTCGGAGGCAATAGGTTCTGGGGACTTTGAGAGAGTGGGAAGCAAATAGAGAAGGGAATTCTGGGCCTGGGCTTAGGTAGATTTGCTGTCACATTAGTTTTATCTTGTAGTGACGGTGTGGCTCTACGGGCTGGCAGAGCCTTGAATGCACATCCTATTTGCTGCGGGTGTTAATTAAGTAATCGTCTCTTCTCGAGGCGTGCAACATTCGAGAAAGGTGCAGCGTATCTCGCGCGACGGTCTAAGTCTCACATGTTGTGACATGTGTAGGGTTCTTAATTGAGTGGTGCTTCATTTTCCTTTGAGATTTGAGACATTGAATGGTTGACGCTTGAACTTCTTCTCTATAAATAGTGCATGATCTCAAGGGGAGATTTGCATTGCTTCCTAAATGCTCCTTCACTTTTTAGATTCTATTGTGTCTTGTGAGCAATAATGTCTTCTTCTTTCTTCATCTAATGGAAGAAGGAGAAAGAGAGAATAGAGAACACTGTTGCACTCTTAATTTTCAGGAATTTGTTTGTCGTGGGGTGTCGATTCTTTTGATGGACTCGTCATGCAATATTAGTTCTTGAGATGAGGCCTGACTATCAGAAAAGACAATGAATAAACTAGCTTCTGGCTGGTCTGCTCGTCTGGTCTCCTATTAGATCTAGATGGATAGTTACTGGGGGCTATTTGTTCTCATTCTTCCTGCAGCGAACATAGAGCAGGGAGCATAAGGGTGCTCGATGATGGTTTCGATCTTTGGACCAGCCATCTGTGCTCTTATAGGATGCTTGTGCTTCAGCTGCCCCCGCTTCTGAGTTCATCTTCAAAGTGACAGTCTTGGCATCAGTATCCTCCTGGCCTAACAAGCTTCAGTCTACAGTTCTAGAAGCAATCTCCCTTGCTGGTGCTTCTTCGGAGTTATCAGCATCCTTGCCTTTTTGACATGGCGGTTGCTTATTCAGGGGCCATCTCTCGGATGTCGTTGGGGTATCTGTTTTTTTCTCTCAGGAAGGACACACATGTAATATTTTTGTATTACTCTTGTTAGATGTAATCATACTTATAAGTAGATGAATGTAATTGAAAATACTCTAAAATAAAGCAGAGAATTTTTTAATTAAAGCATTATTTGGATTTTGTCTTGTTTGTGCTTGGGATTTGATTTGTTGTTCATCTGCTTAGGGAGCTATTTTGGTTCCAAAGTGTTTAGAATGATTTTAAATATAGTTCCCTACTAAAGTTATTCCATAATAATTCTGCAAAATTTTATCTATGTAAGAAGCCCCTAGCTTCGATATTGCGTTGTCATGTTGGTCGTCGAGGCATGACCCGAGTTAGACTGTTAACTTACTCAGGCGGCCGTCAGGGCAGATCCCATTGTAGGCTGAATTCGAGCATCCGATGTGAGCGAGCTTCCATCTTTCAAGAGGCTCCCTGAAGAGTCACCGTTAAGGTGAAGACCCATATAGGCTGTGAATCTGCTCGGATAGCCATCAGGGTATATCCTATTATAGGCTGGTTCAGAGGGATCGACATGGGCGAGTCTTCATCTTTCACGAGGCTTCCCGAAGGGTCACCGTCAGAGTGAAGATCCGTATAGGCTGTAATCTAACCGGGAAGCCATCAGGGTATCTCATTATAGGCTGGCTCTGAGGATCCACGTAGGCGTGCCTCCGTCTTTTAGGAGGCTCCCCGAAGGTTCACCGTCAGGATGAAGACTCATACAGGTCATGGATCTGTTCGGGCGGCCATCAGGGTGTATCCAACTATAAGTTGACTCGCGGTATCTACATGGGTGTGCCTCTTTCTTCAGAAGGCTCCCTTAAGGGTCACCGTCAGGGTGAAGATGCGTATAGGCCGTAGATCTACTCAGGCGGCTATCAAGGAATATCCCATTTTAAGCTGCTCCGAGGGATCAATGTGGGCAAGTATCTGTCTTTCAAGAGGATCCCCAAATGGTCACCATCAGGGTGAAGATCTGTATAGGCCGTGGATAAACTCGGGTGGCCATCAGGATATATCCCATTATAGGCTGGCTCCAAGGGATCGACGTGGGCAAGTCTCTGTCTTTCAGGAGGCTCCTCAAAGGGTCGCCATCAGGGTGAAGACCTGTATAGGCTGTGGATCTACTCAGGCGATCATCAGTGTAAATTCTGTTATAGGCTGGCTCTAAGTGATCGACATGGGTGAGCCTCTTCTAGGAGGCTTTCAGAAGGGTTACCGTTAGGTTGAAGACCGTACAGGCCGTGGATCTGCTCAGGCGGCCATCAGATAATATCCCATTATAGGTTGGCTCTGAGAGATCGACGTGGGAGAGGCTCAGTCTTTCAGGAGGCTCCCTAAAGGGTCGCTGATTGAGACGTGAAATTGTATTGAAAAAAATTAGTTAAAGTTAGAAAGTCTTAGCCTCGTCTCAATGTAACCGTATAGTAAGGGCTAGACGGGTCGATCCACAGGGAAGGATGCGATGGAAGCTTTTCGGAACAATTTTCTCTAAAGTCAGCTTGAAAAAAAGAGATATTGATTGTAAGAAATAGATTTAAATAGAAAGAATAAGTATAACCAACTAATCATCTACTACAACCAAACACTAGTCTATCAAGAATAAATATCATGTTGAACCTATAAAGATTAACCCTAGATTATTGCTTCAAATCCAAGAAAGAAAAGTAAGAAAGAGGTTAAACCCTGTACACAAGAAAAAACTAAGCATTGGTTTATCAAAGTCCCAAAGTGTAGTTTAAGAAAAGCAGTCTTAACATTAAACCATCAAAGCATCCAAGTATAAACCACGAATAATTATTAAATAGTATACTCTAAACCTAGTTTAACTCAATTCATGACTAATCTTCGAGAATTATTTACTTACTCTAGGGTTTTTAACATGAATAGAGTTCAATCAATTTATCTTCATAGATCTAGGTTTTAGTTGATGGAGAGATTAGCAAGCTACTAAAGAATTAGTTACACATAATTATGGTAGAATTTAGCATGGTAATTAAAGATTACATAAAAGAGATGAAAGTAGAATAAAAGAGACACATTAAAATAGCAAAGAGATTGAAAAAGAATAATGACCTTTATTGAATCTGTCACCAACTCAGTACAAAGCCTTCTCCTTTCTTCAACTCTTCTTCAAAGTAAAAAAATAAAAACTAGAAAAATACAAGTAAATTTGGAAAGAAAGAGGATCTAAAGGAAACTCTAGACTTGAGCTTCTGAGATCTCTCGAAGCATTCTGAGATGTTTTTGCTCATGCCTCTGCTGGGTATTTATAGGAGGAAGCCTGAGATAGTGACTCATCAAAATGCTGACTTATCAAAAGGTATATTCTCAGAATTTTAAAGTTGAACTGTGAATATGTAAATCACCTAGAAGGGGGGGTGAATAGGTGATAATGCTAATCTAGAAACTAAATGCGGAAGCTAAAACAAATTTGCAACACACTTAATACAACCAACAAGTGTAGCCGAATTCCCTGTGAAGGGCTCTGGACTAACTCCTTTTGATTCCCCTAGATAAGGGTTGAGGTGCTATATGAAGCTCTTGTGGTTAAGTACAAGTGAGGCACACACACAAGTAAGCCAAGCATAAAAGGATGATAAGCAATATGAAATAATGCAAGGCACAAGACAAGCAATATATGATAAGAATGAATGAATGATGCTTTGCACAAATAAAAGAGAGAGAGAGTTAGAGAGGCAATGGATCAAACGCAAACACAAAGATATATTTCGAGGTTCGAGCCCCTAGCTCTACGTCCCCGCCTTCACCGAGAAGGATTTCTAATCCACTATCTTCCCACCGAGGGAACCTCCACCGAGGAGGGTTTGTTACAACAATAGGAGTACCGAACTCCTCTCTCAGACACCGCCTCACAACCGAGGGGTAGGCTCGTAGCCAAACAACCAAAAACACCTCTACCGAAGAGGGTTACAAACCAAACTCCACCTCTTACTAGAGGGAGCAAACACAAGCCTCAACCTCTACCAAAGAGGGAGCAAACCAATCACCCGATCAACCTCTACCAAAGAGGGATACAACAAAGCAAGGGTGTTTACAACTTGGAGGCTCAATCAACCTCAAACAATCACTTTTTCACAAAATAAAGATCCTAAATAAATTAGGATAGAATGATAGCTCAAGTGTGAAAAACAAGTGTTTTGATCAAAGAAAAACTCTTGGGAAAATACCAAATTGATATAGAAATGAAGAACATAAACCAATTCCCAAAAACCTATTTCTTTGAAAATAACAAAACACTTAAAAACAAACAAGATTGATCTTTTGGCTCTTTAAACACTTTTGAAAACTTGTAAAAAACACTTCAGAAAAGTAAGAATTTTTGCTCTTGAAAATCTTATACAAAACCCTAAAGAGATGGGGTATTTATAGGCCCAAAAGAAAACTAGCCGTTAGGCTGATTTGTCAGCCTGACAGGCCTGCGGTCGACTGGCCGGTCAACCGCCAACGGTCTGAAATATGACCGTTGGGCAATCGCGGTCGACCGCCCAGATACAGAGAGCAAAGCTCTCTGGTCCGGTCGACCGGTCGGTCGACCGGCCCACTGTGCTGCCAGACGTGCACAGCTCTGTGCACGTCGGTCGACCGAACGGTCGACCGGCCCTTGGTGCGGTCGACCGACCTGGCCTGTCAGCTAGTTCTGGGTCAGAAACTGGGGTTAAAATTATTTTTAAAAATCTTATAAAAACTTCTAAAAATTCTCAAAAATAGTTTTCTCATTTTGCATTGATATATAAACATGTGATAAAAATTTTAACTCAAATATCAAGCAATTTGAACTATTTTTGTGTCTTATCATTTTTATCAAAACCAAAACATGTATTTTATCAAACTTGGATTTTTCAATAGGAAATCTGATTTTTCCTAAAACTCTTGAATAGGCATATCAAAATAAGTTTGTTTAAAAGTTAAGCATATATGTATATTGAACACATCTAATATACATAAAAACCAAGTAAACTTGTTTTGATCTAAACTATTCATGAAAACCAAAATCCATAAAACGTGTGTGTTGTGCACTTGAGCATATCAACTATTCTTATCTTTACACATGGATCTAAAACACACTAAACTAAACTATGGATACCTAAGTCTTCTTGACGATCTTCATCTTTAAGTCGACCCGATCCAAAACGTGATCCATCGAGTGCAAAGGTATGATCTTGATACTCGGGCACTGGAGTCACTATGTGAAGGCTTCCAAACTCCTCTTTTTGAAGTAATCACCAACTAATATCTTATTACATGATCTGAAACTAAAATCACAAGATTATTAGTAAACATAACTACATGAGTTAATCATCATCAAAACTAGAAAGGAAGGCCTTCGGGTCAATAATCTCCCCCCTTTTTGATGATGACAAAACTCATGGAGTTATATATGCATGGATTAACGTTAAGCTTCAAAGAAGCTCCCTCTTAACTCATGCATAAACAAATAAATAATAAATATGCAATGAATGACAATGCATAAACAATAAAAGGCTCTAGATATCAATGAAATTTTCCAAAACAAATAAACATGTTCTAGATACCAATTAAACAACTAGGTACCAATTAAACTTAATATATGCAAAAACATAAATATGCATATATAAAACTTCTCAAATAATTCTCCCCCCTTTTGTCAATCATCAATAAAGGGGTAAAAAAACAAAACCAAATCAATAAAAAAATTTTTTTCTCCCCCTTTTTGTCTAAAACAAAAAATATCAATATAGGGGTGACAATCAATTAAGATATCAATTGAAAATATGTCAAAGTAGCATCTTGATACTAATTGAAAGTAAACATAGATTAATCAATAAATGGTATATGCGATATACATTCATGAAGAGGAAGATGTGAAGCTTCCCTACATAGATACATTACATGAAGGAGGGATGACAAGCCCTAATTCACATAACGTACACTATGCAATGCATAAGAGGAGATGTGAAGCTCCCCCTACACACGTGTACCACATAAAGAAGAGATGTCAAGCTCCTCAATACAAGATACACTCAACATGAATCTATATGTAGAAGAGATGTTAAGCTCTCCTTGCATATAGGCAATACAAATCAAAACTTTTGTATTTATCTTTAAACAAAATTTTGAGATACCAATTTTAAAACATTCAAATAAACATCTTGATATCAAAAGAGAGTATTTTTCTTTTTGAGTATATGATATCAATTTAAAATTTTATTTTCTATCATAAAGCAAGAGAGTGGAAATATAAATACCAATTAAAATATGAAAATCGAATTTTCTCCCCCTTTATGAAATACCAACAAAAATAATGCGTAAGCTCGAATTAAGATACCAATTGAAAAATTGAATCAATTGAAACAAAGTTAAAACTCAAGCTTTAGCATAAACAAGATTTTGTGCTTAAAGATATAGGGATATAATAAGCACAAATAAAACATATATATGCATGAAAAGTTTAATACCAATTGAAATTGATACTATTGGAATTGAAAAACATACATACATACAAACATATATGAGTATACAAGATAGGTCAAAATTGATACCAATTGAAAGAATCCAATGATACCAATTGAAACAACAATAATATCAAAATATAACTCATATAACCTATCCTCCCAATCATGTTCAAGTTTAAAATGATTTTCAATATAAAGTATACATGAGCATGATCTCCCATCCATCCACCCTTGGAAGGTAGGGGTTTCCAAAAATAGGTTTAGAAAATAATGTATGTTTGAAAATCTCTACCATAATGAAGAATACGAACTAGTTAAATGAAAAATTTGTAAACTAGTGCGAAATCCTTCAAGTAAGGAATAAAAACAAAATTATTTTTCATGAAACATGAAATCCACATGGCACTAAGCCACTCAAAATCCATTAAGCTCATACATACTCATGAAAAACACAATCATGAGAAATATTTTAAAAGAGGTGAGTGTGCAAGTGTTATGTGAAACATATAATCATGAAAATTGGCAATTAAGCTCAATATTCCTTAAAAACACGAAAACATGAAATTCATCAAAACTATTTAATCTTTAAGATATATGTATGTCTTATACAAATTAAAGTATACATACATATCCAAACACAACGTGTCCACAAAGATATATGCATGAAGGCACGTGGCTTAAAGGATGTATAACAATAATTTGGATAAATGGACATACACATGAAGTTAAACATAAACACATGAAAACATGAAAAACTAAATTTCCATTAAAACAAATTTTATTTCAAGGTATATGTATGATTTGTCAACACAAAAAGTATACGTACATATCCCTAAACACAATTGAGTCCATATGTATAGATTTGCATGAAAAGCAAATGACTCAAGGGGTATACATGTATATCTTAAAGTTTGACAAAATAGACATATACATGAAATGAAAACACATGATCATAAAATAAAACCAAAATGGAAATACAAGTTTAAAATGCATGGATCATCAAAACTAAACTATATTAGCACATCTAATGGGAACAAGTAAGCATTCAAGAACAAACAAATATAGATTTATTTGTGGCCCACTATATGCACAAATATATACCTAGTCTTAATGAAAACTAACATTTAAACATATATTTAAATCATGAAGCATAAAACGGGATATAAATCATCATGAAGAAACATAAACATAATTATTATGTAGATCCATATGTTATTAAACTTATGATAAACATGATAGCTAAACAAAGGTGAGAACACTAAAATAATGGTCCATATTAACATGGGTGTCTCAAAATGCTAAACATGTATGTCAAGGATTTAATAAACATAGCATTGACATAATAATCTAAAAACAACAAAACATGCTATAACTAATGAACATGAAAAGCATGCATAAATAAATAAGGAGTAAGAGACCGTTACCAAAACCTATGAGGTAACTTCTCCATGTCTCCAAAACATGGTGGTCCTCCCACCAAACATCCCTTGAAAGTGATGCATCCAATTGATTTCTATGAAGCTCGGAACGCATCCACTCCAAGGTACTTCTACTCTCACGTCATGCGAGAGCCCACACCTACATCATAAACAAGAGGGGTGGTCTTTGGTGCCCACAACTTTTTGGGTCCAAGGGGGTTAGTATCATTCCTAACCCAAACAAATTTATTTGCTAAATTTACATCATGTAATCTATCAAAGCAAAATTTAGCAAGGTGGCCCTTACGTCCACAATGTGTACATGTGTACACATGAGCATACAAGTGATGATGGTGTCCGTGAGGAGCATGTGTATGCCGTGTATGGTGTGCATGTAAAGATGGAACTTGTTTCTTGCGAAACAAAGATTCCAAGCGTGTATGGCTCTTGGCACAATGGCTCAAAATGGAGCCCAAACAATCCACTCTCTTCTTCAACAAACAAAAATCATCATTAATCCTAGAAGAAGAGGTACATGCAATAGGTAGACTAGATGAAGAAGCTACACTAGCATGGCAAACATGTGCATCAATCTTATTTTGCAAACAATCATTCTTCTTCAAACAAACATTTAAATCATTTGAAATAGAAATTATTTTATTTTTCAAAGCAACATTCTCTTTTAAAACAAAATCAATTTTGAAGACACGTTTTCATTTTTTTTCAAAATTGTTTCACAATCATTTTTATTTTTCAAAAATTTATTTTCTTTTAATGCAAGATTAAGTTGAGATTTTAATGAATCCCTCTCATTAGAAATCTCCTCTTTTTCTTGCAAAACCATGTTAAGTCTAGAAACTAAATTTTTATTTTCATTGTTAAGGCCTAGACTTTTCTTTTTCAAAACATTATATTTTTCAATCAATTTTTCACACACAATGGAAAGTTCTTCATTCAATGCATGGGCATCAATATGATCATCACATGAAGAACTAGCATCAAAACTATCTAGTTGAGATTCCGATTGTACCTCAAGGGAGTCATTCCCTTGGATCATAAAGCATTGTGACTCGGTTTCTCCACTAGACTCCTCCTCTTGTTGGATTGGCATTTGAGGCTCGGAGGTGGTTGTGGTTGTCAACTTGTTCCACACTGCAAAAGCGGAATCAGGATTAGAAACAAGCAAAAGATGTTCTCTTGAAAGAGTGCTTCTAATGGCCTCAAGGGCTTGTGCATTGGCCCCTATATGCTTGCTATCACCAAGGTAGGATTCCTTGGTAATGGCAAGGTGAACCTTATATCCTGGGGTTTGTAAATAGATGGACATCTTAGTCTTCCAAACAATAATGTTGGAAGGGTCAAACATAGGTGGGGTCATGAAGTCCATGGGTCCAAACTATATGTGTGCAAACAAACAAATGCAAATGATAGATTTGCAAACAAGAATCTCACTCCTAAGATGTTAAGCCTAAAGTATCAGGAGCGTAGGCTCTGATACCAATTGTAAATCACCTAGAGGGGGGTGAATAGGTGATAATGCTAATCAAGAAACTAAATGCGGAAGCTAAAACGAATTTGCAACACACTTAATACAACCAACAAGTGTAGCTGAATTTCCCGTGAAGGGCTCTGGATTAACTCCTCTTGATTCCCCTAGATAAGGGTTGAGGTGCTATATGAAGCTCTTGTGGTTAAGTACAAGTGAGGCACACACACAAGCAAGCCAAGCATAAAAGGATGATAAGCAATATGAAATAATGCAAGGCACAACACAAGCAATATATGATAAAAATGAATGAATGATGCTTTGCACAAATAAAAGAGAGAGAGTTAGAGAGACAATGGATCAAACGCAAACACAAAAATATGTTTCGAGGTTCGAGCCCCTAGCTCTACGTTCCCGCCTTCACCGAGAAGGATTTCTAATCTACTATCTTCCCACCGAGGGAACCTCCATTGAGGAGGGTTTGTTACAACAATAGGAGTACCGAACTCCTCTCTCAAACACCGCCTCACAACTGAGGGGTAGGCTCGCAGCCAAACAACCAACAAACACCTCTACCGAAGAGGGTTACAAACCAAACTCCACCTCTCACTAGAGGGAGCAAACACAAGCCTCAACCTCTGCCAAAGAGGGAGCAAACCAATCACCCGATCAACCTCTACCAAAGAGGGATACAACAAAGCAAGGGTGTTTACAACTTGGAGGCTCAATCAACCTCAAACAATCGCTTTTCCACAAAACAAAGATCCTAAATAGATTAGGATAGAATGAGCTCAAGTGTGGAAAACAAGTATTTTGATCAACGAAAAACTCTTGGGAAAATACCAAATTGATTTTAGAAATGAAGAACAAGAAATCAATTCCCAAAACCTATTTTCTTTGAAAATAACAAAACACTTAAAAACAAACAAGATTGATCTTTTGGCTCTTTAAACACTTTTGAAAACTTGTAAAAACACTTCAGAAAAGTAGGAATTTTTGCTCTTGAAAATCTTATACAAAACCCTAAAGAGATGGGGTATTATAGGCCCAAAAGAAAACTAGTCGTTAGGCTGATCTGTCAGCCTGACAGGCCTGCGGTCGACCGGCCGGTCGACCGCCAACGGTCTGAAATATGACCGTTGGGCAATCCCGGTCGACCGCCCAGATACAGAGAGCAAAGCTCTCTGGTCCGGTCGACCGTCGGTCGACCGGCCCACTGTGCTGCCAGACGTGCACAGCTCTGTGCACGTCGGTCGACCGCACGGTCAACCGACCCTTGGTGCGGTCGACCGACCTAGCCTGTCAGCTAGTTCTGGGTCAGAAACAGGGGTTAAAATTATTTCTAAAAATTATAAAAACTTCTAAAAATCCCCAAAAATAGTTTTCTCATTTTGCATTGATATATAACATGTGATAAAAATTTCAACTCAAATATCAAGCAATTTGAACTATTTTTGTTTCTTATCATTTTTATCAAAAACCAAAACATGTATTTTTATCAAACTTGAATTTTTCAATAGGAAATCTAATTTTTCCTAAAACTCATGAATAGGCATATCAAAATAAGTTTGTTTAAAAGTTAAGCATGTATGTATATTGAACACATCTAATATACATAAAGCCATATAAACTTGTTTTGATCTAAACTATTCATGAAAACCAAAATCCATAAAACGTGTGTGTTGTGCACTTGAGCATATCAACTATTCTTATCTTTACACATGGATCTAAAACACACTAAACTAAACTATGGATACCTAAGTCTTCGACGATCTTCATCTTCAAGTCGACCCAATCCAAAACGTGATCCACCGAGTGCAAAGGTATGATCTTGATGCTCAGGCACTGGAATCACTATGTGAAGGCTTCCAAACTCCTCTTTTTGAAGCAATCACCAACTAATATCTTGTTACATGATCTGAAACTAAAATCACAAGATTATTAGTAAACATAACTACATGAGTTAATCATCATCAAAACTAGAGAGGAAGGCCTCTGGGCCAACAGAATATGCTAAGAATATCCTTTTCTTCTTTTGATTAAAAATTTAATTGAGTTGGGCTGCAGCTAGCTGTCAAATTGATGGCTCAATATGACTCATCAAACGATTGAAATGAAAATAGTAGTCAACAGCAAAGTTGTACCCCTTTCAGTTTTCTTTCTGAAACTTCTTGAATCATTAGATTTGCATTTTATAACGAAAGTTATGATCAAATTACTAAATGATGCTCAAGCTAAATCCGAATTTTGATTGTGGACTTTTGAAGTTTCCTTCTATGACTCTATCTTGCCATATGATCAAAGGATATATTCTCAGAATTTGGATTTAAACTCTGAATATGCTGAGAATATTCTTTCTTCTACTTAGAGAATAATTGATTTTCAATCACGAATTTAGTTAGATTTTCTTTGCAATCTCCAAATATGATTGTCTCAAAAGTCTGATTATTGTGCTTTTTGGGCTTGTTGGATTTTTGGGCTTTTAGACTTCAATTGTTCTTCATTTATTTATTCTTTAATTACTCAAGGCCTGCACAACATTAAACAATAAAACGTTACGTAGCAGTGCTTTATAAAAGAATAAGCAGGAAAATATGATGATAATATGCACTTTTGACTACCTATCACACTCTCACACTTTTCTTTTGCTCGTCCTCAAGTAAAACTAAAAAGAAAAAGGTGAAGAAAATAAAAACTAACCTATCCGAACTCACTTTCATAAGAATTATTGTTGCACTTAGTATGTGCAACAAGCTATTAAACCTCTAGATTACCCCTAGAGGACGAGTGTTGTCTCGTGAGGGTTTTCAGTGGATTACACCCACAAAATCCATAAAAGAAAAAACAATGTTAGTGATTAAATTTTAAAAAAATTATTTTGAAAAAAAGAAATATTTGAAATATGTTTGAAGAAACTAAGCAATCTGTAAGTTTTAGGATTATCATTTTTATTAATTCTTGAACTTAGTCTTTATACAATAATTTGTTATGAATTTTAGGTAAGGATTAAAATTGAATTTTTATATAGTTTCTTTTGTTACCCTAAGTCATATGCATCCTTGTGAATGTGAATCTTTATTAGGGATTCTTTAACTTGAACTCTCATGCCTCTCTATTATTATTATTTTATATATGTATATACATATATATATTTTTTAATATGTATAACTTATCTAATTTTCTTTTGTATAAGTATCAAGGCTTCTTGAGGCCCTCATACCTAACTAATTGACTATTAGATGTGTTAGTACATATATAGATAATATTTCTTAGTTTTCTTAGGCTTTCTAATTCACTCACGTAGCAAGCCTAAGGTCGGTGGCTCCCACCAGTCGATTTTAGGGCACCAGGTGAGAAAACACCCCCACGGACTTAGGACTCAAGTGAGCTAGGCCACAAAACTAAGGACTTTATTTATAAAATCACTTTTAGGCGTGAATACTTATGCTTCTTGAGGCACATGTATCCAGCTTAATTAGTGAACTCTATTTTTTTATTTATATTATATATATTTTTTATAAGGCACAAGAGTCTTTGTCTTAGAATCTTAGATGTGTAAGTGTATTAGGTATGCACATTTCATTAAGGTAAAAATTGAGACTAATTACTTATTCAAATTTTCCTCATATACCTAAAAATCTAACAATTTATTTTATTTTGATCAAGTTTGTAGAAATCCTAATCATGATTTTCCTAATTCTTAAGATTAACTTGGATTTCTTTCAAAAGATAAGTGAAAATATTGTTTCCTTTTCAACTATATTTTATTAACTTTTTTATTTTTGTTAAGTTAATATTAACCTAAAGTTAGTAAGTTAATTATTATATTAGTCTGGTTAGTAAATATTTTTTTTAGAAATAAAAAAGAAAAATTTTGTTAAGTTAATAACCTAATGTTAGTGAGTCATGTTAACAACAACCTATAGTTAGTCAATAATCTATGTTAAAATAAATATTTTTTATTTTAATTTTAATTTTTTATTATTATATTATTTATTTATTTATTTATTATTTTTAAAAGTTAAGCGTTAGTACCCTCCCCCACGCTTATCTCATGCATTGTCCCCATTATATCAATGAAATGCATGAATGCATGAAGTAAAGTGTAAAAAGAGATAAATAATAATAATAATATACAAATATATGTACAACACATGCATCTCACTCACCTAGATCTTTTTATGATTCATCCCTCTAGCTCATTTCCCATCATTCCAATGGGTTCTCTTTATAAGGTACAATGGGGAAACCAATCTTTTTGTTATTTTGTTGTTCATACTCTCCAATTTGTTCCTCAATTTTCTCAACTTTCTCCTACTCTTCTTCCCTCTTTCACTCTTCATAAATTCATCATCGTCATCAAAGAACACTTTTAGGGCATACACAACATGAATACCTAGAATTTTGAGCTCATCCTCATATATCTCCTCAAAAATTGAATTAACCATTTCTTTCGGAGGTCTGTAACTAACCAAAGCATCCCTAATCGATTCATCCAAACAATTAAGTTCATCTTCGACGAGATTTTTAAAGCTTTTGTCAATTTAAGGTTCTTGAATTATGTTTTCAAGCGATTGATCATTAGTTGGTTCATTGAATGAGAAGATACTTAAATCAAGCTTCTCTCTGTCAAAGGGAACTCTAGATGTAACACACGTTTTCTCACCACTATGATCGCATTTATTTTTAAACAATATATCAATAAATAGAGGCTCATCATCTTTACAAATATCCTTACAATATGATTTAACTTTCTCCTTGGGAGGTGTATGTGTATCCCAATCATCTTGAAATACTTCATCCAAATACAAAGATTCATCGTCACATTTATGTTCACTATACGACTCAACTTGTTCCCTGCGAGGTGAATATTCGGCCAAATGATCTCTAATCAACTTGTTTCGAAATCGGCGATAGTCGTCTAATATGCATGCTTCCTCATCGGGCTTATCAACATTATTAATTCATTTGCATCATGAAGACGAATGTGATCTAGAATTGACATGAGTTTCTCACTTTGGACTTTTTTTATTCTATCTCGATTGATGTGTTCCTGGATTGACATAGGTATGTTTGGTTTTGAATCAAGAACAAGTTGAGTGGAAAATGAATCCTCCTCCTGCTCAACCGCTAACTCATTAACTATCATCTCTAGGTGGGACCAGTGTGAAACATTGTCACTTAGTATTTGGTGTGAAGTTTGTGTGTCATCTTTATGATTGTAATTGAATTTTAATTGATGTAATGGATAGGGTTCGCTCGTAGGTCCTTGAAATGAGTGAAACTGATTTGAATTTCGTCTTAATGAATACCCTATCGAGGGACACTGTTCCGAGGGATGAGATGGATCTGACAGTAATTGCACCAAATGGGTGGATCAGATGTAAAAGATGAGTGGGCGGGTTGAGTGTAGTTCTGAAAGTTAGGAAAAAAAGGTTGGTGGATGGAAAGATGGGTTTAGCCTATGAATTAAATGAGTATGGATAGACCATGTGATATATATATTTTTTGTGGTTAGTGGTGAATTTTTTTTTTTTTTAACCTAGGTGTACTAGATCTCTCGATCAAGCTGAAATGCGCAGTTAACAAATAAGTTCACCCAATCAATCAAAAAGGAAAAAAATCAAAAATTAAAAATCCTAATATAGGGTAAACCAGGACCTAGACGACCCCTAACTTTAGACTGTCTTTATGAGGTATATTGCTAACCTTAATCACAAGTTAATCGACCAGGTAGGTGGCAAGGTTGGTGGAAGGTTATCCGACAAAGACGTTCCTTAATTAAGTAACCACCAACCTTCGGGCTTTCGGCCCTTAATCCCCTTCCTAGACAACAATTTGGCAAGAGTTAATTTCGAACAACTTCCTCCTTCAACCAATCTCCTAATGAGTCTGAGTTAACCTAAGGCTAACGTCTAGTCAATTTTTATTTTAGGGTTAGTTTTGTGAGTGCAACGGAGATGATTTGTAGGCCAAGGAAGGGTAATGATGTCCCCATCTTATCTTATTTATGGGTTTTGCCCTTAAAGTGATTTAGTGCATGTGTAAAATAATAGACAAGTATCACTCAAAAGCAGTGAATCACTCAAGGTGCTTTCTATTCTATACGCAATACAAACGTACCTTGTCGCCAGCACTCTTAGCAGAAATTAAGAAATTTAAATTGACACGTGCCTATGATGCAAGAGTCTAATTTTTTTAATTAGTCAACTAATAGGTTACTGTTAATTAATTAGCAGTATGCAGGGTGATCACAGAAAAAATTATCAACTGTAGAAAATAATACTTGCAATTTGTAGCAGCCCTACAAAATTTAAAGCACAATTATGCTGCAATAAATTTTTCTGTTAGCAGATACTGCAAAAAACAAAAACAAATAATTAGTTCTAGAGAATATCGTACCGTTCCCTCCCCGGCAACGGCGCCAAATTAGATTAAGACAAGAAATTGTATTGAAAATAAAGAAATAGTTAAAGTTAGAAAGTCTTAACCTCGCTCAATGTAACCGTGTAGCAAGAGCTAGACGGGTCAATCCACAGGGAAGGATGCGATGGAAGCTTTTCAGAACGATTTTCTCTAAAGTTAGCTTGGAAAAAAGAGAGATTGATTGTAAGAAATAGATTTAAATAGAAAGAATAAGTATAGCCAACTAATCATCTATCACAACTAAACCCTAGTCTATCAAGAATAAATATCATGTTGTACCTATAAAGATAAACCCTAGATTATTGCTTCAAATCCAAGAAAGAAAAGTATGAAAGAAATTAAACCCTGTATACTAGATAAAACTAAGCATTGGTTTATCAAAGTCCCAAAGTATAGTTTAAGAAAAGCAGTCATAACATTAAACCATCAAAGCATCCAAGTATAAATCAAGAATAATTATTAAATAGTATACCCTAAACCTAGTTTAACTCAATTCATGACTAATCTTCAAGAATTATTTACTTACCCTAGGGTTTTTAACATTAATAGAGTTCAATCAATTTATCTTCATAGATCTAGGTTTTAGTTGGTGGATAGATTAGCAAGCTATAAAGAATTAGTTACACATAATTATGATGGAATTTAGCATGGTATTTAAAGATTACATAAAAGAGATGAAAGTAGAATAAAAGAGACACAAAATAAAACAGCAAAGTGATTGAAAAAGAATAATGAACTTTATTGAATCGTTACCACCTCAGTACAAAGCCTTCTCCTTTCTTCAACTCTTCTTCAAAGTAAAAAAAATAAAAACTAGAAAAATATAAGTAAATTTGGAAAGAAAGAGGATCTAAAGGAAACCCTAAACTTGAGCTTCTGAGAACTCTCAAAGCATTCTGAGATGTCTCTGCCCACTGCTGGGGTATTTATAGGAGGAAGCCTGGGACAGTGACTCATCAAATACTGACTCATCAAAAGGTATATTCTCAGAATTTTAAAGTTGAACTGTGAATATGCTGATCATTTTCTTCTCTTGATTGGAAATTTAATTAAGTTGTGCTGTAGCTAGCTATCAAATTGATGGCTCAATATTACTCATCAAACGATTGAAATAAAAATAGTACTCAATAGCAAAGTTGTAGTCCTTTCAATCTTCTTTCTGAATCATCTTGAATCGTCAGATTTGCATTTTTATAACAAAAGTTATGATT
Source organism: Agave tequilana (assembly GCA_038442645.1). Classification (NCBI taxonomy): domain Eukaryota; kingdom Viridiplantae; phylum Streptophyta; class Magnoliopsida; order Asparagales; family Asparagaceae; genus Agave; species Agave tequilana. Next base: position 39,900 of record JAVJIF010014164.1, on the reverse strand, counting down.
AAATTACTAAACGATGCTCAGGCTGAATCCGAATTTTAATTGTAGATTTTTGGAGTTTCCTTCTATGACTCTATCTTGCCATATAATCAAAGAATATATTCTCAGAATTTGGATTTAAACCCTAAATATGCTGAGAATATTCTTTCTTCTACTTGGAGAATAATTGATTTCCAATCACGAATTTAGTTTGATTTTCTTTTCAATCTCCAAATATGATTACCTCAAATGTCTGAATTTATTGTGCTTTTTGGGCTTGTTGGATTTTTAGGCTTTTGGGCTTTAATTGTGCTTCATTTATTTATTCTTTAATTACTCAAGGCCTACACAATATTAAACAATAAAACGTTATATAGTAGTGCTTTATAAATGAATAAGTAGGGAAATATGATGATAAATATGCACTTTTGACTACCTAACAGTCGCCGTCAAGGTGAAGAGCCGCATAGGCTGTGGATTTGCTCGGGTGGCCCCATTATAGGTTGGCTTCGAGAGAGACTCCATCTTCTAGGAGGCTCCCAATAGGGTCACTTGTTGGCCCAAGAGGTTACACTCTCCAATTGTTTTGTGTTTTGATGATGACAAACCAAATATGAGCTATTTGGTACTAACAAGTTTGTTAAGATGAGTTTCAGGTTTTGTACCATGTTTAGAGACCATTCACTTAGCTATTGCAAGAACTTCTAAGTTCCACAAAGCAAGGAAGGCAAATTGCACATCAAGGAAGAAGGATCATAGAAGAGAAGGCACTAGCAAGGCATTGGATGGCTCAAAGACTTGAAGATAGCTCAAGAAGTCTTCATGTAATTTGTTTTTCAGTTCATAGTATGTTAAAGAATAGTGGATAGGTTTGAAGCTCTATCACACACGTTTTTTCCGCACATGCTCATTCCAAAATAATTTATTATAAATTATACAAAAATATTTTGCATACAAGTTTTTGCCTACAAATACATCTTTATGTTTAATTCTATTCCCTGTTCAAAAGTATTTTTGTTAAAATCAAAATCCTCTTTATTTTCTTTCAAAAAATGATTTTTGACCTGATCCGGTCGACCGGGACAGTCGACCGAGTCTGTGTCAGTCTGGTCCGGTCGACCGGACCAGTCGACCGCAGTTCTGGCAGATGCACGTATCAGCGTGCATGTCTGCCAGTCGACCGGGGCGGTCAACCGAGATATTGTTTTTGCTCACAGGTTTTCTCAGTCGACCGGGTCGGTCGACCGCTAGCCTATAACGGTCGAATTTTTGAACTACCGGTCGACCGGCCCAGTCGACCGATGTGTCCGTTGAACAGTAACGGGCAGATTTTAAGTGAGCTGTTTATTTTTGTCTTTTGTGTTTAAAAATTCGTTTAAGGATATATTTTGATCTAATTACCTCCTAAACATCAGTAATTATGTTTTATCCCTAAACCCTAGCCTCTCCTATAAATAGGGGTGTTTGGGGAGAGATTGGTTACAACATTCATTGCTACAAAATTCAAAAGTTTAAGGCTTTCAAAAGTTCTTGGTTTTTATGCTAAATTCTCTCAATTTTCTGAAGGGTTTTCAAAAGTTTTTCTCTGATTTCAATTTCTTTTCCTTACACACAAAAGAGCTTCAATTCTACTCATTATTCTCTAAGGACCTTTGTAAGGGAAGAGATTTTTGAAAGAGAGAGTTTGTGGTCTTGTGACTACTCAGAGATCCTTGTGATTGTAATTGTGGAGTTGGGTACTCCGGTTGTAATTGTTCTTTGTGATAGTGGAAGTAGCTAGAATCCTTCTGGGAAGGCGGGGAGTAGAGCTGGGTGCTCGAACCTCGATAACATATCCTTGTGTTTGCGATTGGTTTACATTCTTGCAATCCTTACTCTACTTTGCTTGCACTTATTACTTGCTCAGCATTTTCATTGTCATACTTACTTGCTTGCATTCATCTTGTGATTCTTGATTGTGATTGTTATAGCTTTAAATTTTTATTTGCCCTTTGATTAGCATTGTCACCTATTCACCCCCCCCTCTAGGTGACTTTTCAATTGGTATCAGAGCTTGAACTCTAGGTTTGGCTTAACATCCATAGAGAGATCCTTAAAACTTGCTAATCAACATTTTCATTTCATTCATTCATCACTAGTAAACATGGCCGACAACATTAAATCCCCACCTAAATTTGATGGACTCAATTTCCCAATTTAGAAGGTTAGGATGACTATATTTTTGCAATCTTTGGGTAGCTTAGTAGCCAAGTCCTTGACCAAACCCTATGAAGCACCCGATGGTGATGAGAGCACTTGGACCGATCTTGACTTTAAACTATATGAGGCTAACTCCAAGGCCCAAAACTCCCTATTAACCGCCTTGAATGAGGATGACCTTACACGGGTAATTCATTGCCAATCCGCCTATGAGATTTGGCAACACTTATTGGTCACACACGAGGGGACTTCACAAGTCAAGAGAGCTAAGATAGATCTCTTTAGGTCCCAATATGAGTCATTTAAAATGCTTGATGATGAGTCTATTGATAGTATGGCTACAAGGTTTACTAAAATCACTAATGGTCTTTCTTCCTTAGGTGATGACATCTCCAACGATCAAAAGGTGCGGAAAGTAATTCGGGCTCTTCCTTCATCATGGGAGATCAAGGCCACCACCTTGAAGGAGTTGAACGACAAGGACGAGATGGACCTCATTAGTCTCATTGGGAACCTAAAAACCCATGAGATGGAGAAGAAGGCAAGAGAAGAGGCTACTACTTCAAAGAAGAAATCCATAGCCTTCAAGACTTCATCCACCAATGATGACGATGAAGATGACGAAGAAGAAGATGAGGAGCTTACTCTACTTGTTCGCAACGTCAAGAGGATGTACCGGAAGAACAAGCTCAACTTCCGGAGAAAATTTGAAGGCAAAGAGGAGCAGAGGATCATTTGCTATAATTGCCGCAAACCCGGACATATCATGGCGGATTGTCTGGAGTTCAAGAAGAAGATGACTTCCTCCTTCAAGCCAAAGAAGCCGGAGGAAAAGAAAGCTTACAAAGCTACGCGGGATTCGGAAAGCGAGTCCGAAGAGGAGGTGGATCAAGCTAATATGTGTTTCATGGCAAACACACCCAAGGTAACCCCTCAATCCCTTGATGATGAAGATGATGATGTAAGTAAGGAAGTTCTAGTGCATGCTTTTGTAGAACTTTCTGAAACCTATGATAACAAAAAACTTGAATGCATAAAATTACAAAAAGAAGTTGCTTTTCTTAAGAATCAACTTGCCATTGTTTCTAAAGAAAAAGATGATGTTTCTTCCAACTTCATTTCCATGCAAAAAGAATTTTGTGCCAACAAGAGTTCTTGTAAGGCAAAATCTCCTATTATTGATGAACAAGAAATTTCTTCCTTTAAGTCAAAAATGAATGATTTTGAAAGAGTTTTAAATGATTGTGCTTTTAATACCAAGAAACTTGAGAACATGTTTTCTAAAAAGCACACTTCACATGCTAACACTTCACAAGCTAAGAATTCTCATGCTCACACCACCCATGCTAAAGTTTCTCATGCTCACAATCACACACTCACTATGCTTTTAAATATGGTAGAGTGTATAGATGCACATATTGTGGTAAAAATGGACATTTAGCTAAGTTTTGCTATGATCAACTAAATAGAACAAATAATCTTATTTGGGTTCATGACACTAACCCTAGAGGACCCAAGAAAATGTGGGTACCAAAATCAAGTCTTAAATTGTTTGATGTAGGTACACACCAAAGCTCCAAGACGTAGGAGCGGTGGTACCTTGATAGTGGTTGTTCAAGACACATGACATGGGACATCAACAACTTCACAACCCTATCAAGGTACATGGAAGGTGGCACCGTCACCTTCGGGGATGACTCCAAAGGAACTATCATCGGTATAGGTAGCATTCACATTGGTGCATCTCCTATTATTGAGAATGTTGTTTTAGTAGATGGTTTAAAACATAATTTGCTTAGCATTAGTCAACTTTGTGATCGTGGACTTAAAGTTGTTTTGATGATACTTCTTGTAAGATTTTTGATGATAAATCCGATGTTTGTATTCTCACCGGTTTTCGTGATAATAATGTTTATATTATTGACATGCTTAATTTAGATTGTTCTACTAAATGCTTGAATGCTTTTGATGAAAATTCTTGGCTTTGGCATAGAAGACTAGGACATGCATCTTTTGACCATATTTCTAGGATTAATTCAAAGGAATTGGTGAAGGGTATACCTTGCTTGAATTTTGAGAAAGACCGCATTTGTGGTGCGTGCCAACTTGGGAAACAAACCAAGTCTTCCTTTAAACCAATCAAGGATATCATGTCAACTAGGCCTTTAGAATTAATTCATATGGATCTTTTTGGACCAACTAAAACTAAGAGTTTAAATGGAAGTAGATTTGCATTTGTTTTGGTTGATGATTTCTCCCGTTTTACTTGGGTTTTCTTTTTACAAAATAAGATCAAACTTTTTCTCATTTTAAGATTTTTCGAAAAGAGTTAAAAAAGAAAAGGGTTTTCCAATTTTGAGAATAAGGAGTGATAGAGGTGGTGAGTTTGTTAACCAACTCTTCATGACTTATTGTGATGAAAAAGGAATTAAGCATGAAATGTCTTGTCCTAGAACTCCACAACAAAATGGAGTTGTAGAAAGGAAAAATAGAACACTTCAAGAGATGGCTAGGACAATGATAAGTGAATATGACCTCCCTCAATATTTATGGGCCGAGGCCGTAAACACCGCATGCTATATATCGAATCGTATTTATTTATGCAAAAATTCTTCAAAAACTTCTTTTGAAATGTATCATTCTAGAAAACCAAATGTTGCATATTTTAAAGTTTTTGGATGCAAGTGTTTTGTTTTGAATACTAAGGATAATTTGGGTAAATTTGATGCTAAGGCTTATGAGGCTATCTTTGTTGGATATTCCTCTTCTAGCAAAGCATATAGAGTTTTCATTAGATCTTCTCAAACCATTGAAGAATCCATGCATGTTAAGTTTGAAGAATCTAATGTGTTTGTTGAGAATGTTGTAGAGTTTGAACCATTAGGTGAAGACATGGAGAGACTATCTTTGAAGGACTCACCCGCTCAAGAAGAAAAGCTAGATCCTATTGGTGAAGTTCAAGAGGATAAGGAGGAAGCACTCAACCGCTTCCTAAAGCTTGGAGATACGCTACAAATCATCCTAAGGAGCTCATCTTGGGTGATGCATCTAAAGGAGTCACAACGCGCTCCAAACTCCATGACCTATGTGGTAACTTTGCTTTCATTTCTCATTTTGAACCAAAAGGCATTCTCGAAGCCGAGACGGACCCATATTGGTTGCTTGCCATGCAAGAGGAACTCAATCAATTTGAGCGCAACCAAGTTTGGCACCTTGTTCCTAAGCCCCACGATAGACCAATAATTGGTACTAAGTGGATCTTTAGAAACAAGATGGATGAGTCCGGAAATGTCATTAGGAATAAAGCTAGGTTAGTGGCCCAAGGTTACACTCAAGTTGAGGGAATTGACATTGAGGAGACCTTTGCACCCGTAGCACGGCTTGAAGCCATACGGATGACACTAGCTTTTGCATGTTTTAAAAATTTTAAACTTTTTCAAATGGATGTGAAAAGTGCATTTTTGAATGGTTTTATTAATGAAGAAGTTTATGTTTCTCAACCTCCCGGTTTTGTTGATCATGTTCATCCCGATTATGTTTTTAAACTTGATAAAGCTTTGTATGGATTGAAACAAGCTCCAAGAGCTTGGTATGAAAGGCTTTCTAGTTTTCTCATTTCAAATGATTTTATTAAGGCAAAGTAGATACAACTCTTTTTACTAAGCATGTTGATAATGATATTGTGCAAATTTATGTTGATGACATAATTTTTGGATCTACTAATGAGCTTTTATGCAAGGATTTTGAGAAGGTCATGCAACTTGAATTTGAAATGTCTTCAATGGGTGAGCTAAATTTCTTCCTTGGACTCCAAATCAAGCAATTGCAAGACGGAACCTTTATTAACCAAGCCAAATACGCAAAGGAGCTAGTAAAGAAGTTTGGGCTTGAAGGATCAAAGGCTTGCAACACTCCAATGGCAACTACAACCAAGCTTGATAAGGACGAACAAGGTAAAAATGTTGATATTAAATTATATAGAAGCATGATAGGAAGTCTTTTATATTTGACGGCAAGTAGGCCGGATATCATGTTTAGTGTGTGTCTTTGTGCTAGATTTCAATCGTGTCCTAAAGAGTCTCATCTTATTGCGGTAAAACGCATTATTCGTTATATTAGGGCACTATTGGAATGGGTCTTTGGTATCCGAAAACTAGAGATTTTTCAATGACTAGCTATTCGGATGCCGACTATGCGGGTTGTAGAGTAGATAGAAAGAGTACTAGTGGGACATGTCAATTTCTTGGTAATTGTCTTGTTTCATGGTCCTCTAGGAAACAAAATTCCGTTGCTCTCTCAACCGCCGAGGCGGAGTATGTTGCCGCGGGGGCTTGTTGTGCACAAGTCCTTTGGATGAAACATACTCTCCTTGATTTTGATTTGCACTTTGATCATATAAAAATATTTTGTGATAATACTAGTACTATACACATGACCAAAAATGCAAATCAACATAGTAAGACCAAGCACATTGAGATTAGATATCACTTTCTTAGAGATCATTTTGAGAAAGGTGATATAGATATTGATTATGTTTCCACGGATTTACAACTAGCCGATATTTTCACTAAACCTCTTGATTTTGCTAGATTTTCGTTTATTTGTGGAGAACTTAATGTTTGTATTATTGAATAGACATGTTTTTCATAACCCTTTTTGATGTATGACAAAAAGGGGGAGAATAAGTTTACATGACAAAAATAAGTTCATTTGGTCTTGGTTCCATATGAATTTATATGCTTTAATGTTAAAGATTTGTTTTATGAGTTTTATGTTTATGTATGTATGAGTTTTTGAATTCATGTATTTTGAGAATTCTTGTGTTTTGTCTCAATTTCTTTCTATTGGTATCAAGTGCATAAATCTTTTGTTTTCAAATGAATTCTTGTGTTTTAAGCTTAAGTGTCTTTTTATATAGCATAATTTGAGGGGGAGTTTTCTCCTCCCCTATATTTTTGTTTATAGCCTATTTGTTTTGTCATCATCAAAAAGGGGGAGATTGTTGGCCCAAGAGGTTACACTCTCCAATTGTTTTGTGTTTTGATGATGACAAACCAAATATGAGCTATTTGGTACTAACAAGTTTGTTAAGATGAGTTTCAGGTTTTGTACCATGTTTAGAGACCATTCGCTTAGCTATTGCAAGAACTTCTAAGTTCCACAAAGTAAGGAAGGCAAATTGCACATCAAGGAAGAAGGATCATAGAAGAGAAGGCACTAGTAAGGCATTGGATGGCTCAAAGACTTGAAGATAGCTCAAGAAGTCTTCATGTAATTTGTTTTTCAGTTTATAGTATGTTAAAGAATAGTGGATAGGTTTGAAGCTCTATCACACACGTTTTTGCGCACATGCTCATTCCAAAATAATTTCTTATAAATTATACAAAAATATTTTGCATACAAGTTTTTTCCTACAAATACATCTTTATGTTTAATTCTATTCCCTGTTCAAAAGTATTTTTGTTAAAATCAAAATCCTCTTTATTTTCTTTTCCAAAAATGATTTTTGACCTGATCCGGTCGACCGGGACAGTCGACCGAGTCTGTGTCAGTCTGGTCCGGTCGACCGGACCAGTCGACCGCAGTTCTGGCAGATGCACGTATCAGTGTGCATGTCTGCCAGTCGACCGGGGCGGTCGACCGAGATATTGTTTTTGCTCACAGGTTTTCTCAGTCGACCGGGTCGGTCGACCGCTAGCCTATAACGATCGAATTTTTGAACTACCGGTCGACCGGCCCAGTCGACCGATGTGTCCGTTGAACAGTAACGGGCAGATTTTAAGTGAGCTGTTTATTTTTGCCTTTTGTGTTTAAAAATTCGTTTAAGGATATATTTTGATCTAATTACCTCCTAAACATCAGTAATTATGTTTTATCCCTAAACCCTAGCCCTCTCCTATAAATAGGGGTGTTTGGGGAGAGATTGGTTACAACATTCATTGCTACAAAATTCAAAAGTTTAAGGCTTTCAAAAGTTCTTGGTTTTTGTGCTAAATTCTCTCAATTTTCTGAAGGGTTTTCAAAAGTTTTTCTCTGATTTCAATTTCTTTTCCTTACACACAAAAGAGCTTCAATTCTACTCATTATTCTCTAAGGACCTTTGTAAGGGAAGAGATTTTTGAAAGAGAGAGTTTGTGGTCTTATGACTACTCAGAGATCCTTGTGATTGTAATTGTGGAGTTGGGTACTCCGGTTGTAATTATTCTTTGTGATAGTGGAAGTAGCTAGAATCCTTCTGGGGAAGGCGGGGAGTAGAGCTGGGTGCTCGAACCTCGATAACATATCCTTGTGTTTGCGATTGGTTTACATTCTTGCAATCCTTACTCTACTTTACTTGCACTTATTACTTGCTCAGCATTTTCATTGTCATACTTACTTGCTTGCATTCATCTTGTGATTCTTGATTGTGATTGTTATAGCTTTAAATTTTTATTTGCCCTTTGATTAGCATTGTCACCTATTCACCCCCCCTCTAGGTGACTTTTCATCACTGTCATGGTGAAGACCCGTATAGGCTGTGAATCTGATTGGACAGTCATCAAGGTATATTCTATTATAGGTTAGCTTTGAAGGATCGATGTGGCTAAGCCTCCATCTCCCAGGAGGCTCCCAGAAAAGTAATCGTCAAGGTGAAGACCCGCATAAGCTATTGAGATCATGCGTGGTACTCAGGAAAGATATCAGAGTTTGACAGAACACGATTAAGACAGCAGTCAAAGAAAGAAAATGATCTTTTCATTGAGTGTTACATGACTTACACATAATATCGCTTCAAGTGAAAAGAGTTCCATTACTTTTTGGGTTGGTTTCCATCCTAACTGGCCAAGCTATACGACCCCTTGCCTCCCCTAGCGACGATGGTGTAAGGACCCTCCCAGTTGGGTCCTAGCTTTTCTTGTTCCTTCTGCCGCATGGTCTGAATCACGCGCTTTAGGAGTAGATCTCTGACTTAGAATTCCTGAAACTTTACCTTCTTGTGATTTGCAGCCCGGATTTGTTGTTCATAGGTCATGATGCAGATTGGGCATGTTTTCGCCTTTCTTCCAAGTGATCCAACATCAATCAGAGTAGGGCGTCGATTTGGTTTTGGACCAATACTTTCACTTAGAGTGTCGGCATGATGATGTTAGACGGAATGATCACTTCTATTTCGTATGCTAATGAGAATGGAGTTTCATCAGTCGGGACACATTTGGTGGTCCTACAAGCCCAGAGCACTCTAGGGAGTTTTTTCACCCATTTATCGTTAGCTTTGTCCAGATTTTTGAACAAGTTGTCGAGGAGATGTGATTTTTGATTTCAGCCTAGCCATTGCCTTGAGGATAATAGGGTAAGGAGAATCGATGGGCGATTTTGCACTTAGCACACAAGCTAGCTACTTACTTGCGGGCAAAGTTTATTCTGTTAATGGAGACGATAGTGTGAAAGAAAGCGGCACACTATGTTCTGTCAGAAGAACTTGACAATCTGTTGCCCGATAACTTTGTAAAGTAGTGATCGGAGGGGAACCATGCACGAAAATATGTATTTTGAAATTAAGAATTTAAGTGTTATGGTGCTTTGGCTTCTTTAATACTTCCGTTATAGCATTTAGGCTATATGGGTCTAATCCACAAGGACGGGAGGTGATAAAGTATTAACAGTTTGTGTTCATATTGATTGCTAACGAGTTCTTGTTGGCCCAAAAGTTACAATCCCCAATTCTATGTTTGATGATAATAAAGCATATGAAGTACTAATCAAGTTCAAGAGTGTATTTTAGGGTTCAAAAAAATCTAACAGGGTTCAAGAAGATCTAACAGGGTTCTTCCTCTAAAGGAAGGTGTTGATGGCTCAAGGGTACTCAAGAACGGGATCATAGCTCAAAGCACTTAGTGCCGCTCAAACGTCATTAACAGAGAAGCCTACTTGAATATTCTTGTAATCGATTAAATCCTTGTAAGAAACTAGTTTGTTAAAAAGTAAAATATAGATTTGAGGCTTAAAGATATACACACACAAAAGCGCACATTTTCAAAAGTATGATTTTGGCATGTTTGGTTTTGATACTTGTTCCACATTTTCTTAAAAATTTCTATCTCAATTTAGAACTTGTATCTGATGGCTATATATGTCTTCCCTCTTCTAAAATTCAAACAAAAATTATTTAAATTTTTCTTTATCTTCAAGAAAATACCTTGACCCAGTTTGCCTAGATTGGTCAACCTGGACGTCGACTGTACCTATTATAGGCCAGAACGGTCGACCGCACGATTGACCGAACCTCTGCAATTGGGGTGTGCATGTTGTGCACATTCCCGATCGACCGACCAGTCGACCGGTCCCTTATTGCGGTTGACCGACTGTAACTAGTTTGGTCTCAGTTAAATACGGTCGACCGGCCGGTCGCCTGAGAGCCAACGATCAAATTTTTTTGAATGGCCGATCGACCGGCCGGTCGACTGATAGAATGCCAAATTGGCAGTAATGGCCAGTTCTTTTAAATCCTTTTTTAAACATGTTTCTTTTAAAACATGGAAAGTTGAATTTCTAGGGTCAATTTCTTCCTTTTTAGACCTAGTAAAACTATTCTAAAAGTGTTTTTCTAAAACCTATATAAAGGGTCATTGGGATTGAATATTTTATAACAACAAATTCTATTGAAAATCTAGTTTTTACTTTTAAAGAGAAAAAGTTTCAAGTTTTCTTTTGTGTTTTTGTTTTCAAAGTTTTAATTGAGTTTTTCTATTCTTAAAATCTCTCTTTTTTTATTTTCACTCTCACTTACATCCTTGAGCTTCAAGTTTATATTTTACTCTATAAGGCTTTTGTAAGAGAGTTGCAAAGAGAGTGTTTATGATCTCTTGATCACCCAGAGCTTGTTATCTCAATTGACTTTGTGCTACCTCTGGTATAGAGGATTGAGTTGGGGAGTTGTGTACTCCGAGTGGCTATAATTCCTTGTTGTAAGGTCCCCTTTTGTGGATAGTGGATAGTGAAATCCTTCACGGTGGTGAAGGGGGGATGCAGAGCAGTGGCTCGAATCTCGGAACAAATCTTTTTGTTTGCGATTGCTTTATTGTCTCTGTTTACTTGTTTATCATTTACTTATTCTTGTCGATCAATACTCAACTCAACAAGATAGTAATTGAGCACCTCAATTCTTATCTAGAGGAATCACAAGGAGAAGTTCAGAGCCCTTCACGGGAAATCCGGCTTCAAGTCTTGTTTTGAGTGATCGGTTGTATTATTTCATATTATATTGTCTTGTATTTTTATTTGATTAGTTATACACCAATTCACCCCCCTCTAGGTATAATTTCAATCGGTATCAGAGCTTGGTGCTCTTTATTTGGGTCTAACAACCTAGAGTTAAAGACTCATATTTTTGTTAATCACAATATTTGCACATACACATGGATTTCATGACACCTTTCATGTTTGACATTCTTGACTTTCTAAATTTGAAAGTTAAGTTGTCTATATATCTTAAGCCCTTAGGAATTCTTGTCTATTTTGTCACTATTAAGGATTCATATTTTATTAATGGCAAACATCTTGAGGCTAACACAAAAGCCATCTATACTTTAAAGTCAACTCTAAATGATGAATATTTATCTAGGATTTTTAGCTTTGATTCGGCTTTTGTACTATGGAACACACTTGTCTCTCTTGGTGAATAAAAGCAATACTATATGGAGAGTGACTCGGATGATAGAAGTGATGCTTCTAGCATGTGCTACATGGTCCAAGGGTATAACCTCCTTGAAGTAAATTCTGAATCCGAGCTGGAAGAAGGTATTGACATGCCTGATGATGAGCTTGCATCTTTTTGTCAAAAACATCTTAAAAATATGATTTATTAAAAATTGAAAATGATAAGTTGAAGAAGGAAAATACTTCTTTGTTAAAAAAAAATTAATCTTTTAAAAATAAATTTGAATGTGTCAAAAGAAAATGAATTTTTAAAAAAGGAGAATATTTTCCTGTCTTCAAAATTAAATGACAATTGTGAAGGAAATAATTCATTGAAAAATAAATTATTTTGGTGGAAAAAGAAAAAGAGATTGTTTTGAAAGAAAATAACTCTTTAAAAAGAAAATTGTTTTAAAAAAAGAAAATATGTTTAAAAGGAAAAAGATTGTTGATTCTCATGCTCATGTCTCTTCTTCCAAAATTAATAATGATATTTGTATTTTGAAGAAGAAAATTGATTGTTTGGGCTTCACTTTGAGCAATGTTCATTTAACCATAATATGTTGGAATCCATGTTTCGCAAGAAACAAATTCCATATACTCATGCACATACCTCATGGCATACACATGCACACCATGCTCACCCCACTCACATGTATGCTAGAGTGTACAAATGTACACATTGTGGCCGCAAAGGCCATCTTGTAAATTTTGTTTTGATAGAATAATTCATTTAAATTTTGCTAATAAAAATATTTGGGCTCCAATTGTTACTAACCCCAATGGACCCAAAAAGATATGGGTACCATAATCCCCACTACTTGTGTTTGATATAGGTGTTGGCCCTCACAAAAATGAGAGGGTTGGTGCCTTGATGGTAGATCCATATGAAGCTAGATGGACATACCTAATTAATGCATCACTATCAAGGATGTTTGGTGGGAGGATCACCATGGTTTGGAGACTTAAAGAATAGTTCATATGATTTAAAGAATAGTTCATGTGATTTGGTGAAGACATAGAGAAAGTAACTTTGAAGGACTCACCTATCCAAGAAGATAAGCCAAAGCTTGATAAATAAGGTGAAGTTCAAGAGGTTGAAGTGGCACCAACACTACCACTTTCAAACGATTGGACGCTACAAGTCATCCCAAGAAACTCATCATAAGTGATGTATCAAACGGGTAACTACTCGCTCCAAACTCCATGATATTTATGGGCATTTTGCTTTTATTTCTCATATTGAACCAAAGAACGTCCTTGAAGCAGAGGGTGACTCATATTAGTTGCTTGCAATGCAAGATGAGCTCAATCAAATTGAGCGCAACCAAGTTTGTCACCTTTTCCCTAGACTACATGATAGACTAACAATTGGTACTAAATGGATTTTTAGGAACAAGTTAGATGAGTCGGGTAATATTTTTTGGAATAAAGGTAGGTTAATGACCCAAGGTTACACCCAAATTGAAGGTATCGCTTTTGAGAAAACTTTTGCACCTGTAGCACGGCTTGAAGCCATACGGATTACACTTGCTTTGCATCTTATAAAGATTTCAAACTTTTTCAAATGGATGTCAAATGAGTATTTTTAAATGGTTTTATTAAAGAGGAAGTGTATATTGAACAACCTCCCAGGTTTGTTGATCCTACATGGTTGTAAAATGAAAGCGATGAGAATTACCGTGTAGCTTTGGGCTAACGGGTCGTGTCCACGAGGAGAATACGATAGAAGCTTTTTGGTGTTTTTATTAAGTAACAAAGAATGGAGTTGGTATTTTTCTTTTTTTCTTTTATATTGAAAAAGAGAATGGAGAGAGGGGAAGTGATTAAAAGGAAAATTGAAACTTAGAGAAGGCTTTGGAAAAGGTGATCTTCAAAAATTATTGCAAATTTTTTGGTTGTTTTTAATATAGGAAATAAATCTGGGCTCACTATCTTACTACCACCTTACCTTTCAAAAGTTTTTATTTATATATCAAAATATTGTTCTTACCTTTCAAAAAGTTTTTATTTTTATATATATATATATTTCTTTGTTTTCTTTGTTTTTTTTAGTTATATTAGTCATGTTAAAGCCCTCCCCCACACTTATCTCATGCATTGTCCCCAATGTATGAAAGAAATGTATAGATGCATGAAATAAAACGGAAAAGAGGAAAGTTATCGATACATTGGGTCGAAAAGACCCATAGCCGATTCATTTACCGGTACAGATTCCAAGAAAGGTTTAAGGCATTGACCATTTACCTTAAAGTCATTTTCATTCTTAGTGTCACTGATCTCTACAGCACCGTGTGGAAATACGGTTTTTACAACGAATGGCCCAGTCCATCTTGATTTTAATTTTTTTGAAAAAAGATGAAGCCCAGAATTATACAGTAAGACTTTTTGTCAAGGGACAAAGATTTTTCATATGATGTGTTTATCATGAAAGATCTTAACTCTATCTTTAGTGATCTTAGCATTTTCATAGGCCTCATTTCTCAACTCCTCTAATTCGGAAATTTGTTATTTCTTAAGGTCACCGGCCTTAAGTCAAGTCAAAATTTAGCTACTTGATAACCCATAAGGTCCGGTGCTCTAACTCAACGGGTAGGTGGCAAGCCTTCCTAAAGACAAACCTATAAGGAGACATCCCTAAAATCGCCTTGAAAGCGGTCCTGTAGGCTCATAGGGCATCTATAAGTTTGGTGGACCAATCTTTCTGGTTTTGGTTCACAGTTTTCTCCAAACTAAGCTTGATTTGTCTATTGGAAATCTCAACCTGCCCACTGGTCTGAGGATGATAAGGTATGGACAATTTGTGAATTATGGCATACTTTTGCATAAGAGCTTCAAAGGATCTATTGCAAAAGTGAGTACTATTATCACTGATGATAGCACGAGGGGTTCTGAAGCGTGAGAAAATGTTCTCTTTTAAAAACTTTATGACAACTTTGTTATCATTAGTTTTACTTGGAATAGCTTCTAACACTTGGACACATAGTCCACAGCAACCAATATGTATTGGTTTCCAAATGAATTAGGAAAAGAACCCTTAAAGTCAATGCCCCAAACATCAAAGAGTTCTATTTCTAGAATTGAGTTGAGGGCATCATATCTCGTTTTGAGATCCTACCATCTGGCATCTAGGGCACGTCTTGCAAAAGTCATAAGGATCTTTGAGCAAAGTGGGTCAATAGAACCCACTTTGTAGTACCTTTTCAGTAGTCTTGCGGGGATCAAAGTGTCCACCGCATGAAGTTTGTGACAGAAGCATAAAACACTCTTAACTTCTTCATCGGGAATGCATCTCCTAATAATTTGGTCAGAACAGTATTTAAAAAGATACGGTTCCTCCCAAAAGAAATACCGGACTTGAGATAAGAAACGGTATATATTATTTTTAGACCAATGAGACGGAGTTTGGTTTGTGACTAAGTAATTCACTATATCAGCAAACCATGGTTCCCTAAAAATAGTTAAGAGATTTTCATCAGGAAAATCCTAATTTATGGGCAATTCATTGCTTGGAGATTTTGGGATTCGCGAGAGATGGTCAGCAACGACATTTTCTATGCCTTTCTTGTCTCAAATCTTGAAATAAATTCTTGAAGAAGGAAGATCCAACGAATGAGTCGGGCCTTGACATCTTCTTCATCATGAGGTACCTTAGTGCAGAATGATTGGTGAAAATTGTGGTTTTGGACCCTAATAGGTAGGGACAAAATTTCTCTAAGGTAAACACTACTGCCAAAAATTCATTCTCAGTAGTAGTGTAGTTCAATTGAGCATCGTTAAGAATCCTACTAGAGTAGTAAATCCTGTGTTGTCTGTCATCAATGCACTGTCCTAGTACAGCACCTATGGCAAAATCAGAAGTGTCGCACATGATCTCAAACGGCTTAGACCAATCCAAAGCAGATATGATTGGTGCAGAAATAAGATCTCTCTTAAGCTTCTCCCAAGAATTCATACATTCAGCATTGAAAGTGAAGGACACATCCTTAGCTAACAGATTGTCAAGGATCTTGCAATCTTGCTAAAATTATTGATAAATCTTCGGTAAAAATCGGCGTGTCCTAAGAAGGATTGAATATCCTTCACACATTTAGGAATGGGAAGCTTAGCACTAATCTCAAACTTAGCTCTATCCACTTCAATTCCTTTCTTGGAGATTTCATGACCCAAGACAATTCCATGTCTTACTATGAAGTGATATTTCTCCCAATTCAGTGTCAGATTTTCTTAGCACAACGTTGGAGGACAAGTTCTAAATAGTGGAGACATTAAGTGAACGAATCTCCATAGATGGAGAAATCATCCATGAGGATTTCTAAGAATTGTTCTACCATATCAGAAAAAAGACAACATGCAACGTTGAAATGTTGATGGGGCATTGCACAAGCCGAAAGGCATTCGACGATAAGCAAATGTCCCAAATAGACATGTGAACGTATTCTTTTCTTGGTCCTCAGAAGTAATAGGAATCTGATTATACCCCGAGTAATCGTCCAAGAAACAGTAATACTCGTGACCCGCCAAACGTTTAAGCATTTGATCAATGAAGGGAAGTAGGAAATGGTCCTTCTGAGTTGCAACATTAAGCTTCCAATAGTCAATGCAAACTCGAATCTTCGTGGGAAGTCGAGTTTGAATCAACTCTTTGTTCTTGTTTTCCACTACGGTGAAACCAGATTTCTTTAGAACTACGTGGACAGGACTGACCCATTGGCTATCAGAAATGGGATAGATTATCCCATTATCTAAGAGTTTCACAATTTCAGTATGAACAGCCTCTTGCATTATAGGGTTTAAGCTACGCTGTGGGTCTCTTTTAGGGGTTGCATCTTCATTAAGGGTCTGTTTGGATTTAAGGAATTGGTGTGAAGTGAGGAAGTAGGAAGTAAGATTTATTTCCTTTAGGAAAAAGGGAAATGAGTAGTAAATTTTCTGGTGTTTGGATGGTTGTTGGGAAGTGTGGTTTGGAAAATGTTTTGTCGTTTCCGGTGTTTGGATGGTAATGAAAAGTGAAAATGGAAAAGTTGACCACAAAGTTGACCGCAAAATAATATTAAAATAAAAATTAATTAAGAAAAATAAAAAATAGATTGTAATTAGAATGCAAGTGAGATTTACATGACCAAAAAATTAACTATTTTATGTTATAACTTATTATAAATGAGATTTACATGACCACAAAATTAACTGTAGCACTCTGGAAGTGAGAAAATGGTTGTGTAAAAGAGAGATGAAAAAGGGAAAAGGGGGTATTCTTATTTTCCTTTTCCGGTGTTTGGATAGATAGGGAAATGAGCAATTATACTTCCCCATTTCCTAACTTCACTCCGATTCCTTGGATCCAAACACGCCCTAAGATGAATGCGATGTTGAACTATGGTTGGACTCTATCCCTTTATATCAGTTATAGTCCAACCAATTGCTTCCCTATATTTTCTCAGAATTGTTTTAAGATCTTCTTCTTGCCCATCGTTTAAATGGGAGGCAATGATGACAGGAAAGGTCTCTTGTTCGCCTAGATAGACGTACTTGAGATGCCCAGGTAAGGCTTTCAATTCTAAGGAAGAGGAAGGCTCACTGGAAGGATGAGTCAAATTTGTTGGCTCCATATTTGGTGAAATAGGGTGCAGCCTAATTCACAGCAGACTCAACAATCTGATCAAGATTAAAGTCATTAGACTCTAACTCGAAGTCATACTCAGTTTCTAGTTCCAATTCTATCCTGTGTTCACTTGTTAAGTTCTCAATGAGGTTGACTTTAAATGTTTGGTCCTCAATATCACGGGGTTGTTTTCCTAGGTTGAAGACATTGACTTTTCTGGTCATGTCCCCAAAGGCTAACCTCATAGACTTATTCTTACAATTGATGATGGCATTGGCAGTACCAAGGAATGGTCGCCCTAGGATAACAGGAGTTTGAGCCTTAGGGACACAGGTTGTGTCTCTAAAACAATGAAATCAACGGGGTAAATAAGCTCCCCGACCCGAATAAGGACATCATTAATTTTTCTCTTTGGAACTTTCATTGAACGGTCAGCAAGTTAGATAGTGACTCAAGTTGGACTAAGATCGCCCAACCCGAGTTGTTGATAAACTGAGAATAGGAGCAAGTTGATACTTGACCCCAAGTCAAGAAGTGCACGACTAATCTCGGCTTATCCTATGGTGCAGGCTATGATGGAACAACTTGGATTCTTGTACTTGACAGGGATCAGACCAAACAGTAGCTCACTAATATTAGTGGCTAAGAATACTTTTTTGGGTACATTAGTCCTTCTCTTCTTGGTGTACATGTCCTTAAGAAACTTAGCATAGGATGGGACTTGTTGGATGGCATCAAGAAGTGGCATATTTATTTTCACCTGATGATTGGTCACTAATATTGCACATTTAATATCATATTCTCCTACTTATTATAGAATAAACTCTGCATTTTCCTAATTAAATGTTTAATTTATTTGCAGGCCCATTCCTAAAGGAAAGTGAAGAGAAATGAGCCCAAAAGCCCACCAAATCCTGACTTAATTTAGAATAAATTCGAAATCAAGGAATCAGGGCTAAATCTTAGCATATCAGAGAGGTTGAAAACTGGTTGAGAAGAATCCTCCCTGAATCGATCGGTTGAAGCTAAGGATCAAAGGCCATTTTGTCAAAATCCCAAACATAAACTGCAAATCCAAATAAAGATAATTACAAATCAAGAAACCGGGGAGCACAACCAACAGGATGTGGCCACCTGGCCACACCCTGGCCACGGAAACGCGGCCAAAGCCGCGTTTTTGCGGCTCTATTGGAGAGTTAGGGGGAGCGTTTGCTCCCCCTATCTTCATATGATCCTGTAGGTTGGGTTTTGCCTATAAATACTGGGATTTTCAGAGCCTCCAGGGGATGACCATGCAGAGATAGATTCTAGGCCAGTTTTCATTCTTTTTAGTGTAGTTTTTATTTTCTTTTTATGTAATTTTTAGTTTTCATTTATGTAATTCAGAGAAGATCAGACTTTCATAGGAGAATGAGAATGAAGCTTGTGCTGAGAGTGACACCGGTGTAAGTTGTTCTTCTTTTCTCTTATTGTTATGAAAACGAATCTATAGTTACCTTTTTATGTACTTCGTTTTAGTGTTCTTCTTCTTCTTCTTTTCTACTTCACTCATTCTTGTACCAATTGCTCTCCAAGTGAGTCTAAAAGCATCGAAAGAGCCTTGCCTTTGCGAGTGCCACCGATAGCTCATGATGATGGATTTGAGTCTCTCTGTATCATTTCATGCTTGTTTGGTCTTAATGATGTAATGTAGAAGAGACAATAATCAACTCTTATGGGCTATGCGCTGATTGCCTCCACTTCAAGGTAACATCGTCGCCAAAGATTCAAGGTAAGCTTTTGGTCAAAAGGAGGTAAGTAATTATTTTTAGTTTTTCTTTCTTTTCTTGTAACTTTTAGTTTAGATCACCTACACCACATCTTCCAAATCTTTTTCACTCTTTTTCAATTTATTTGTACATAGTCATTTTCAGATTTTCTCCACCTTCTCATTCTACCACTTTCTTCCTCTCTTCACTTTAACCTAATTTTTCTCTTTTTCTTTTAAAGAACTAAAGAAGAACTTTAACCAAACTTTGTATCTTAAAAGAAGACTTACTAAAAAGCTTCCATCGCTAGTCCTTCCTTGTGGATCACGACCCGCATAGCCACTTGCTATTGCGTTAGTACTGAGCACCTTGCACTTTCTATCTTAAAGTTCTGAAATTCTGAATTTTTTTATGCAGTATCTAGCTCAATTAAATTTTTGGCGCCATTGCCGGGGAGGGACGGTAAGTAATTCTCTTTAAAGCTTACATTTTTGATTAACTTTCTTCTTCGTTTTTTGTACAGATTTAACAATAAGGAATTCTTGCTGCAGTGGACACATAAGTGGCCTTGGACTCTGCTCAAGAAAGCAGATCCAAGAAGCCCTCAGATTTGTTGTAGTCCTGTGGCAAACTGAGTGAACTACTAACCTGTATTTTCTGCAGGTTGGCTGAATTGCGCAGTTTAAATATCTGTAGCTTTTATTTCCTTATTTGATTCACTGTATTTACTTTCTAACCTCAATAGTAAAATGATGATTGTAAATGCTAAAATAATGATTTAGACTTTGCATTTAGGCACGTGTCTATTTCATTACATTTTCTATTTACTGTTGAAGAGTGCTGGAGCAAAGGTACGTGTGCATAGCATCTAGTATAAGAACACTTTTGGATTGTTTACATTGCTTAAGTGTTGCTTTTCTTGTACACTGCACTAAATTGATCTAAGGGTTTGTCCTATAAACAAGATAAGTTGGGGAAGTCATTACCCTCCCTTAGCCCACAAACAATCTCCTCACTCACTAACCCAAGCCTAACTAAAAATGAGTAGACGTTGGCCCTAGGGACATCTCGAACTCAATTAGAAGATTATCCAAAGGGGAAAAGTGTTAGAATTTGACTCCTGCCAAATCAGTGTCTAGGAAGGGGATTAAGGCCGAAAGCCCGAAGGTTGGTGGTTACTTAATTAAGGAACGTCTTTGACGGATAACCTCCCACTAATCTTGCCCTGACCTGGCTGATTAGCTTGTGGTTAAAGTCTGCATTATACCTCCTATGGATAGTCTAACCAGTTAGGAGTCGTCTAGGTCAAAGGTCTACCCTAACTTAGTTTAGAATTTTTTTCCCTCTTTTTATTTTTTTGCTCATTTGTTTGTTTTTCTTTGTTTGTGTTGACATTTTCTGTGTGATATGGCTTATAACAATAATTTTTCCAATTTTAATGATAATCCATATTACACCCCGACCTCTTTTTTTGATATTACCAACCCAGCATATCATAACTTTAACCAACCTAGTGTGCCAGATTAGTCTTATCCGAATCATTACATGCCCCAGTCCCAATACTATTTACAAGACTAGAATAATCATCACTACTCTTCACAGAGTCAATGGAGATACAACTCCCCCGAGTCATGTTGTCCACTACCCTACCAACATCCAGCTTTATATACTCCTTCTCCTGAACAACCATTAGAAGAATCAATTGACTTAGAAAAGAGTATGGAAACTATGATTCAATGTCAAAATAATCCACTCGATATGATAGAAACAAGAATTAGTAGATTGGAGAACATGCGTAGGAATAAGGAAACTCTCCCTGTTCAATCTTTGACTATTCCTAACACTTCTAGCCATATTGATGAAAACCAAGAATCATGGTATCTTGAAGACTTTGACCAAAATTCAGTTTCACCACAAAGCCTTGAACTTGACCAATATCAACCCATTGACGAATTGACAAGTTTTCATTTTAATGAGATTGAACTTGATCATGAATGTGAACCCGATCCCCAACTTTGTGATTCAGTTTCCATCTTCGAATCTATGTTGACTCCGGTGTTCTTACCCAATTTGGACAAATTTTCTAAGCCAACATTTATTCTCGAAGCCATAAATTTTGAAATTGAATTGCCAATTTTGGATAGTCACATTCTATTGATGGGAAAAGAATGTGAATATCAATTCTTAGACTTGGACTCAACGCTTGAACCAGAACTAACTCTCGAACCCCAAGTCGATTTTTCCGAGTTTGTATTGGTTCGTGAACCTATCATTCTTGAGTCCAAGTCAATCATTCTACCAAGTCACATTCTTTTGTTGGACATAGGTATAGGCCATGATGACTCTGTGATGATTTTCCAGGACTGGTCATGTAAAGGAAGTAAGTTTCACAATATGATCTTTCATGATCCTATTCATACTGGGGACTGTAAATATGTAAATAAAAAAGAGGTCAATAAAGGTAGGTTCTGTGAACTACCACATTATCTTAATTGGGTAGCAACGCTTGACCCAATCAGACCACCACCGGAACCACCACCTTAAGGTAATATTTTCCTTCCCTTTCTTCTTTTTCATGCATCTATGCATTAATTCATACATTGAGGACAATGCATGAGATAGGTGTGGGGGAGGGTATAACATAACTTAGGTTTTTTTTTCTTTTCAAAAAATAAAAAAATAAAAATAAAAATTAACATTTTCTTTACTTTTAAAAAATTTTTTGAAAATAGAAACAATATTTTGACATATTTTTTGTAAGAAATTAAGTCAATTTTAAGGAATAGAAAATCCAAATTAGGATTTCTTAAACTTGGTCAAAATAAGATTATTTGTTTGATTTTTTAGGGTTAGGAAGAAATTTGTCAAAGTAATTTAGTCTTGATCTTTACCTTAATGAAATATGCATACTTTATACACTTACACACTTAGGTTTCAAAACAAAGATTCTTATACCTTATAAAGAAAAAAGAAAAATATATATATGAAAGATGAACAAATCTAATTATTGATTAGCTAGGTGCTTTGGCCTAAGTAAGCCTTAGTATTTATGCGAAAGATGATTAGATAAGTTTGAGAAGAAATATATATATATATATATATATATATATATATATATATATATATATATATATATATATATATATAAATCCTCTGATTAAGCTGGGTATTTGTGCCCAATAAAGCATAAGTATTCACACCTAAAAGTGGTTCATATAATAAAATCCTTAGTTTTGTAGCTTTGTTTGTTCGAGTCCTTAAGTCCTTGGGGTGTTTTCTCACCCGGTGCCCTATGACCATTTGGTTTGGGAGTCATCGATTAAAGGCTCGTTACATAGGCAGATTAGAAAGCCTAATAGAACTAAGGAATGATACCACAAAAAATATATATATAAAATAAATAAGGCGTAAGAGTTAGAGTTAATGAACCCTTAGTCAAAATTTTCACGATCATAAGGTGCATATGACTTAGGGTAAAGTAATAGACTAAATGAGAAGTACAATTTGACTCCTTACTTTGATTGATAACAAATTTTTTAATAGAGACTAAGTTTAGGAATGAAAAATTCAGTTTTCCTATAACTTATAGATTACTTAAGTCTTACAATTATATTTCAAATATTTTTCTCTTTCAAAATGTTTTTCGAAATACTAACTCTTTGTTTCTCTTTCTTTATGGATTTTGTGGGTGTAATCCACTGAAAACTCTCACGAGATAAACTCGTCCTCTATGGGGAAATCTAGAGATTTAACGGCTTGTTACACATGCTCAGTGCAATCGCGTGACCTGCGAAAGTGGTCTAATAATCCTTAGTATAGTTTAGTTTGTTTGCTCAAGGACGAGCAAAAGATAGGTATGGGGGTGTGATTGGTCACTAATATTGCACATTTAATATCATATTCTCCTACTTATTATAGAATAAACTCTGCATTTTCCTAATTAAATGTTTAATTTATTTGCAGGCCCATTTCTAAAGGAGAGTGAAGAGAAATGAGCCCAAAAGCCCACCAAATCCTGACTTCATTCAGAATTAATTCGAATCAATGAATCAGGGCTAAATCTTGGCATATCAGAGAGGTTGAAATCCGGTTGAGAAGAATCCTCCCTGAATCGATCGGTTGAAGCCAAGGATCAAAGGCCATTTCGTCAAAATCCCGGACATAAACTGCAAATCCAAATAAAGATAATTACAAATCAAGAAACCGGGGAGTCTAGCCACGGAAACGCAGCCAAATCCGCATTTCCGCGGCTCTGTTGGAGAGTTAGGGGGAGCGTTTGCTCCCCCTATCTTCATATGATCCTGTAGGTTGGGTTTTGCCTATAAATACTAGGATTTTCAGAGCCTACAGGGGATGACCATGCAGAGGTAGATTCTAGGCCAGTTTTCATTCTTTTTAGTGTAGGTTTTTAGTTTTCTTTTTATGTAATTTTTAGTTTTCATTTATGTAATTCAAAGGAGATCGGACTTTCATAAGAGAATGAGAATGAAGCTTGTGCTGAGAGTGACATCGGTGTAAGTTGTTCTTCTTTTCTCTTATTGTTATGAAATCGAATCTATAGTTACCTTTTTATGTACTTCGTTTTAGTGTTCTTCTTCTTCTTCTTTTCTACTTCACTCATTCTTGTACCAATTGCTCTCCAAGTGAGTCTAAAAGCATCGAAAGAGCCTTGCCTTTGCGAGTGCCACCGATAGCTCATGACAACGGATTTGAGTCTCTCTGTATTATTTCATGCTTGTTTTGTATTGATGATGTAATGTGGAAGAGACAACAATCAACTCTTATAGGCTATGCGCTGATTGCCTCTACTTCAAGGTAACATCATCGCCAAAGATTCAAGGTAAGCTTTTGGTCAAAAGGAGGTAAGTAATTATTTTTAGTTTTTCTTTCTTTTCTTGTAACTTTTAGTTTAGATCACAACCACATCTTCCAAATCTTTTTCACTCTTTTTTAATTTATTTTTACATAGTCATTTTCTGATTTTCTCCACCTTCTCATTCTACCACTTTCTTCCTCACTTCACTTTAACCTAATTTTTCTCTTTTTCTTTTAAAGAACTAAAGGAGAACTTTAACCAAACTTTGTATCTTAAAAGAAACTTACTAAAATGCTTCCATCGCTAGTCCCTCCTTGTGGATCACGACCCGTATAGCCACTTGCTATTGCGGTAGAATTGAGCACTTGCACATCTCTATTTTAAAGTTCTGAAATACTGTATTTTGTGTGCAGGTTCAATCTCAATCAATTTTTGGCGTCGTTGTAGTATAGTGGTGAGTATTCCCGCCTGTCACGCGGGTGACCAGGGTCTATCATAACTTAGGTTTTTTTCTTTTAAAAATAAAAAAAAAAACTTAACATTTTCTTTACTTTTAAAAACTTTTTGAAAATAGAAACAATATTTTGACATATTTTTTGTAAGAAATGAAGTCAATTTTAAGGAATAGAAAATCCAATTAGGATTTCTTAAATTTGGTCAAAATAAGATTATTTGTTTGATTTTTAGGGTTAGGAAGATAATTTGTCAAAGTAATTTAGTCTTGATCTCTTACCTTAATGAAATATGCACACTTCATACACCTACACACATAGGGTTCAAAACAAAGACTCTTATGCCTTATAATGAAAAAAAGAAAAAAATATATATGAAAGATGAAAAAATCTAATTATTGATTAGCTATGTGCTTTGGCCTAAGTAAGTGTAACGCCCCGATCCCGGCGATACGGGGACGTCACTGCAACGTATATACGTAAGTCCGAAGTACCTTCCCGTATATACGCTAAGCATCAGTACAGACAAGAATCAGAGTACGGAAGCAAATGGTGCATTATACATTCCAACACATATAAACAATTACAGAATTATCATCAGAGTGATCTAATATTACATGAATATCATATCACTAATATGCGCAAATGCGGGAATACAAGCAGATGTACAATATATATGAACAGTATAAAAGGAAGCTCACATACACGTATACAAGGAAAGTACAAGCATAAATAGAAAAAGGGCACTCACGAGTTTGCTAAGGAAAACTCGAGAGGCACAGAGGGGGTCTGGAAGGATGGAACTCTGAAAGGCCTGCTGGGGATCCACGCTACTGCTGCGTTACTCTGAACACACGCTCCTAGCTCCAAGATCTGGACGTGAGAATCCAGGGGAGTCAAATAATACTCCCCAGGCGAGTGTAGAAGCAAAACCAAGTGGTGAAGCAGGGTAAGCACAATAATGCATATATCAAGTAGGAAATACTCAGGAGGCAGATAGGATAGAGCAGGTATGAACAGATATGACAGGATAATCATAAAACAGGGAATCCGAATAAAACCAATCCGAGCTACCAGGTAGTTATAACATAATACTCATAAAACAGGAAATCCGACATAAAGTCCGGGAAAAGCAAATACGGTAAGGCACATCACAGATTCATAGCCGTTTAAGTTACAGGCTTTGGTATGCGTCCCATTCCACATACCTCTACTTACAACTTAAAGAGCCGGTTATTATGACACTTTATTATTATTACTCGTCTTACCCATATATCTAGGTATGTGTCTCGGTGTACGGCCAACTCACATACATCCATATATAAGCAAGTCGAGGTTGTATTGGAAACAAGCGGGGGTATCAACGAACTATGTTTACAGTGGGTCCCGTGCATACCCGGGACCACGGCCCAGTATTGTTCCGTTGCTTGAAGACGGAACCTGCCGCAAGGCTAAACAGGAGGGATTTATGTATGCCCTTGTCATGACAGTAAACAGGAAAGGGAGAAAGCACTCCCCTCGGTCCCCTGGAGTACCACAGGTAAGACCGGATATATAGTGCACAACCTAATGCCACTGTAAACACGAACACATATCGATATCCGCATGTTTCCCCCGACCCAATACAAGTTGATCCATTTTAAGATTCAATAGTTTAATTATCACTTTACGGGAAAAACAGGAAATAGACATGATCAGGAATCAGGAGTTCATAAGTATAACATAGTCAGGTCACTGCATGTAAAGCAGGAAAACAAGTCACGGATCATGATACAGGATAATAGTAAGTTAGTTCCCGTAAGAATGATAATCACAAGTCAAGTATATCATGCTGGGTGTAAAGTGATAGCATGACAGGATGATGATAATTAACAAGCAACCAAGCATATAAGAGATTGATAGTAATCAGGTGGCGAGTTATGTCAAGAGATTGATAATAGTCTGGGTAAGTCAGGTCATACCAATAGGGTCTTGCCATAGAGCATGCCAAGTGGTCAGGTGATACACACTAGATGTCAGGTGATATACATATGTCAAATGGTAGCACATAACTAACAGGTCTAAAGTAAAGCCAAGTGGTAATATAAAAGTAAGGGCCCAAAGTCCAACAAGTCCAACGACCACGAAGGGTCGGCCACGCATAGCATAAGCAATAAAAGACATAGCACATGAAATAAAATACATGAAAGCTAAAGCGAGAACATGCGCATAATCAATGAAATAAGAAGTAAGAGGGTAGCGAGTGAGAACACTTGCCTGAGTCACCAATATACCGAAATATCCGAAATTCACGGAAGCCTGGGATGCGCCATAACCTGTGATATAAATATGTGGAGTGAGAAAGAAGGTAGGGTAGATGATGTTTGTCAAGTGACAAGTCAAGTGAACCTATATGTGATGTAAGTCTAAAGGGTAAGGTTCATATTCAAGAAATAAATCAACTAAGACAGGTAGGCAAGGTTAGTCGACTAGGATGGAAGAGTAGTCGACTAATAGTGGAGTTAGTCGACTAACAGTCTGGTATAGTCGACTAGAACTGGGTTCCAGAGAGTTTGGGTTTCTGTTTCAGGGAAAGTCAGTCGACTAGATTAGAAGGGGTAGTCGACTAATAGGAGGGTCAAGTCGACTAACAGATACTTAAGTCGACTAAGTCTGAGATACAGAGAGTTGGGGTTTCTGTCTCAGGATAAATTAGTCGACTAGGGAAGAATGGGTAGTCGACTAATAAGCTATAGTCGACTAATAATATAGTCAAGTCGACTAGGGCCGAGAGTTAAGGTTTCTGGTTTCAAGCAAGGTTAGTCGACTAGGGTAGAATAGTAGTCGACTAATAGTGGAGCTAGTCGACTAGGAAAATGGGTAAGTCGATTAATACTGTGTTTCCAGAAAAGGTTAAGATTCAGCTAAGGGTTTCTAGTCGACTAGGTTCTAGGTCAAGTCGACTAATCGACTGGAAACAGCATACAGAACAGGTTTTCTAGGGTTTGTGTTTGATGGCTAAAAATATGATTTTGATGGCACAATTGAACATGATATGTGAACTTAAGCATGCTAAGAAGTAACCAAGTCTTGGTGAGTGAAATACTCACAAGGATGGGTTAAATCTGAAGCTTGATCCAAGGGAAGAGGTGTGGCTTCAATCCACCACTTGATGTTGAAGCTAGGGTTGAAGAACTTGTTCTTGGAGTTGCCTATGGAGTGATGGTTGAAGTTGAGCTCCCTTGATGAAGCCCTAGTTTGAATCCTTAGAGACCTTGAGGTGAAGGTGAAGAGTTGGGTGTTCTCTTGGAGCTAGGGTTTGTTGAAGAGGAAGGAGGAGAGTTTGGGAGAATTCTTCTCTTGGTGAAGAAATGAGAAAAGGGTGATTTGCAAATGTATAGGAATTTATATGTAGGGATCTTTTGTAAGGGGAGTGGGATTAAAGGGGATGTGAGGGGTTTCCTTGCAAAAATGTGGGGGTGAGGTGTCCCTCCCATTGCCACTTGGCCGGCCATGGGGAGGAGAGAGAGTTAGTGGGGTTAGGTGAAGTGGTGAGTGGGAAATGAGGTGGAAATGAAGTGGAAAAGTAATTTTGCAAATTTTGGAAAAATGCCCAAAATTCAAGTATCTCGGATTGGTCTGGAAATTTTACCAAAATCAAGAAAAATATTTGAAGACTCATGGTGAAATTCGTTTGAAGAAATACTGTATAGATTTTTAATTAAAAATCCCGGAATCAGTTATTTACCGACTCCGAAAGAATTTTCATAAATTTATAAAATCCTCAGAAAAAGAATTTAGGTAAGAAATAGGATTCTAAGAAATAAAGTCTAAAGAACCATCATGAAATTCTAAGCCGTTTGTAAAATAAAAATCCTGGAATCGGTCAGCGGTACTGGCCGACACCGGTTTTGAAGAAATTCCTTTTAATCCAAGAAAATTTCAGAAAATCATATAAAATCTAAAATATTGGAAAATAATATTTAAAACTGAAATCGGTCAAATCTAATTATCAGAATGTCCAAACCGTGCAATACTCTGGAATCGGGCCTTCGGTTCAAACTAAGGTTGACTCCGAATCCACGAATCCAAATCCAAGACAAAACAATCATATAAAGAATTCATCATACAGAATAAATACAGGAAACAAATCGAAAAAATACGACTGAAAATCTGAATACGCAACTAAGTACGTATTCCAGGAACGGGGTATTACAATCCACCCACCTTACAAAAATTGCGTCCTCGCAATTTCGTTAAGGGGCAAATTGAATACAAAGGGGACAAAGGCTGGAATTATACTAATTAAGATATGAAGCACTATAGGTAGGGCTCTCAAGTCAACTGAATAATAATCATACTCTGCATTTTCGGCTGATGCTGTCGTGGCTGTGTAATAAATCTTTAGAATAATGCCGAATAATACTGATGATGTCGTGGCTGTGAAATAAATGAATACCGATGACGTCGTGGCTGTGTAATAAAGAAAACCCCGAAAATCCTGAGCATAATAAAGAAGACCGATAATTAAGAATCCCGAATACCGACTGCTGTCTTCTGAAATATAGCCAGATCAAGATCGATCTGGAGAATACCAAGCTTCATAGAATTGGCCGAAGAGATCACATAATAGCTTCATTCTGAACCAGCCACTACCTCTCTAGTCTAGTCATACCTTAAAATATATAAGGCTTCATAAAACCAAAACATAAAACCAAAACGGGGAAAGGATAGGAGAGATCAGGAATCCAAGGAAAAGATAGTCAAGGAGGGATTTGAAATCAAAGGAAAGATAGTCAAGAAATAGATAACTCTGCACTTGCAGTTGGAATGTATAACCAAGACTCATGTATTCCAGTTGCAAATCTCTTTACCATTGATTTGCCTTCTGGACGTACTGAAGAGGTTTAGAGCCTAAGCTCTGATACCAACCTGTAACGCCCCGATCCCGGCGATACGGGGACGTCACTGCAAACGTATATACGTAAGTCCGAAGTACCTTCCCGTATATACGCTAAGCATCAGTACAGACAAGAATCAGAGTACGGAAGCAAATGGTGCATTATACATTCCAACACATATAAACAATTACAGAATTATCATCAGAGTGATCTAATATTACATGAATATCATATCACTAATATGCGCAAATGCGGGAATACAAGCAGATGTACAATATATATGAACAGTATAAAAGGAAGCTCACATACACGTATACAAGGAAAGTACAAGCATAAATAGAAAAAGGGCACTCACGAGTTTGCTAAGGAAAAACTCGAGAGGCACAGAGGGGGTCTGGAAGGATGGAACTCTGAAAGGCCTGCTGGGGATCCACGCTACTGCTGCGTTACTCTGAACACACGCTCCTAGCTCCAAGATCTGGACGTGAGAATCCAGGGGAGTCAAATAATACTCCCCAGGCGAGTGTAGAAGCAAAACCAAGTGGTGAAGCAGGGTAAGCACAATAATGCATATATCAAGTAGGAAATACTCAGGAGGCAGATAGGATAGAGCAGGTATGAACAGATATGACAGGATAATCATAAAACAGGGAATCCGAATAAAACCAATCCGAGCTACCAGGTAGTTATAACATAATACTCATAAAACAGGAAATCCGACATAAAGTCCGGGAAAAGCAAATACGGTAAGGCACATCACAGATTCATAGCCGTTTAAGTTGCAGGCTTTGGTATGCGTCCCATTCCACATACCTCTACTTACAACTTAAGAGCCGGTTATTATGACACTTTATTATTATTACTCGTCTTACCCATATATCTAGGTATGTGTCTCGGTGTACGCCAACTCACATACATCCATATATAAGCAAGTCGAGGTTGTTATTGGAAACAAGCGGGGGTATCAACGAACTATGTTTACAGTGGGTCCCGTGCATACCCGGGACCACGGCCCAGTATTGTTCCGTTGCTTGAAGACGGAACCTGCCGCAAGGCTAAACAGGAGGGACTTATGTATGCCCTTGTCATGACAGTAAACAGGAAAGGAGAGAAACACTCCCCTCGGTCCCCTGGAGTACCACAGGTAAGACCGGATATATAGTGCACAACCTAATGCCACTGTAAACACGAACACATATCGATATCCGCATGTTTCCCCCGACCCAATACAAGTTGATCCATTTTAAGATTCAATAGTTTAATTATCACTTTACGGGAAAAACAGGAAATAGACATGATCAGGAATCAGGAGTTCATAAGTATAACATAGTCAGGTCACTGCATGTAAAGCAGGAAAACAAGTCACGGATCATGATACAGGATAATAAGTCAAGTTCCCGTAAGAATGATAATCACAAGTCAAGTATATCATGCTGGGTGTAAAGTGATAGCATGACAGGATGATGATAATTAACAAGCAACCAAGCATATAAGAGATTGATAGTAATCAGGTGGCGAGTTATGTCAAGAGATTGATAATAGTCTGGGTAAGTCAGGTCATACCAATAGGGTCTTGCCATAGAGCATGCCAAGTGGTCAGGTGATAACACACTAGATGTCAGGTGATATACATATGTCAAATGGTAGCACATAACTAACAGGTCTAAAGTAAAGCCAAGTGGTAATATAAAAGTAAGGGCCCAAAGTCCAACAAGTCCAACGACCACGAAGGGTCGGCCACGCATAGCATAAGCAATAAAAGACATAGCACATGAAATAAAATACATGAAAGCTAAAGCGAGAACATGCGCATAATCAATGAAATAAGAAGTAAGAGGGTAGCGAGTGAGAACACTCGCCTGAGTCACCAATATACCGAAATATCCGAAATTCACGGAAGCCTGGGATGCGCCATAACCTGTGATATAAATATGTGGAGTGAGAAAGAAGGTAGGGTAGATGATGTTTGTCAAGTGACAAGTCAAGTGAACCTATATGTGATGTAAGTCTAAAGGGTAAGGTTCATATTCAAGAAATAAATCAACTAAGACAGGTAGGCAAGGTTAGTCGACTAGGATGGAAGAGTAGTCGACTAATAGTGGAGTTAGTCGACTAACAGTCTGGTATAGTCGACTAGAACTGGGTTCCAGAGAGTTTGGGTTTCTGTTTCAGGGAAAGTCAGTCGACTAGATTAGAAGGGGTAGTCGACTAATAGGAGGGTCAAGTCGACTAACAGATACTTAAGTCGACTAAGTCTGAGATAGAGAGTTGGGGTTTCTGTCTCAGGATAAATTAGTCGACTAGGGAAGGTATAGTCGACTAATAAGCTATAGTCGACTAATAATATAGTCAAGTCGACTAGGGCCGAGAGTTAAGGTTTCTGGTTTCAAGCAAGGTTAGTCGACTAGGGTAGAATAGTAGTCGACTAATAGTGGAGCTAGTCGACTAGGAAAATGGGTAAGTCGACTAATACTGTGTTTCCAGAAAAGGTTAAGATTCAGCTAAGGGTTTCTAGTCGACTAGGTTCTAGGTCAAGTCGACTAATCGACTGGAAACAGCATACAGAACAGGTTTTCTAGGGTTTGTGTTTGATGGCTAAAAATATGATTTTGATGGCACAATTGAACATGATATGTGAACTTAAGCATGCTAAGAAGTAACCAAGTCTTGGTGAGTGAAATACTCACAAGGATGGGTTAAATCTGAAGCTTGATCCAAGGGAAGAGGTGTTGGCTTCAATCCACCACTTGATGTTGAAGCTAGGGTTGAAGAACTTGTTCTTGGAGTTGCCTATGGAGTGATGGTTGAAGTTGAGCTCCCTTGATGAAGCCCTAGTTGAATCCTTAGAGACCTTGAGGTGAAGGTGAGAGGTTGGGTGTTCTCTTGGAGCTAGGGTTTGTTGAAGAGGAAGGAGGAGAGTTTGGAGAATTCTTCTCTTGGTGAAGAAATGAGAAAAGGGTGATTTGCAAATGTATAGGAATTTATATGTAGGGATCTTTGTAAGGGGAGTGGGATTAAGGGGATGTGAGGGGTTTCCTTGCAAAAATGTGGGGTGAGGTGTCCCTCCCATTGCCACTTGGCCGGCCATGGGGAGGAGAGAGAGTTAGTGGGGTTAGGTGAAGTGGTGAGTGGGAAATGAGGTGGAAATGAAGTGGAAAAGTAATTTTGCAAATTTTGGAAAAATGCCCGAAATTCAAGTATCTCGGATTGGTCTGGAAATTTTACCAAAAATCAAGAAAAATATTTGAAGACTCATGGTGAAATTCGTTTGAAGAAATACTGTATAGATTTTTAATTAAAAATCCCGGAATCAGTTATTTACCGACTCCGAAAGAATTTTCATAAATTTATAAAATCCTCAGAAAAAGAATTTAGGTAAGAAATAGGATTCTAGAAATAATTCTAAAGAACCATCATGAAATTCTAAGCCGTTTGTAAATAAAAATCCTGGAATCGGTCAGCGGTACTGGCCGACACCGGTTTTGAAGAAATTCCTTTTAATCCAAGAAAATTCCAGAAAATCATATAAAATCTAAAATATTGGAAAATAATATTTAAAACTGAAATCGGTCAAATCTAATTATCAGAATGTCCAAACCGAGCAATACTCTGGAATCGGGCCTTCGGTTCAAACTAAGGTTGACTCCGAATCCACGAATCCAAATCCAAGACAAAACAATCATATAAAGAATTCATCATACAGAATAAATACAGGAAACAAATCGAAAAAATACGACTGAAAATCTGAATACGCAACTAAGTACGTATTCCAGGAACGGGGTATTACAGTAAGCCTTAGTATTTATGCGAAAGATGATTAGATAAATTTGAGAAGAAATATATATATATATATCCTCTGATTAAGCTGGGTATTGAAAAGTCACCTAGAGGGGGGGTGAATAGGTGACAATGCTAATCTATGAACTAAATGCGGAATTTAATAACTTAATGCAATTACACTCAAGTGTGATCAACAAATGATTCACACACAACCAAGCCAAGCAAATATGAATGCACAATATGAATAAGGCAAGGCACAAAGTAAAGAGAGAGATAGAGAGAGTCAATGGATCAAGCGCAAACAACAAGATATGTTTCGAGGTTCGAGCACCAGCTCTACATCCCCGCCTTCGACACACGAAGGATTTCCAATCCACTAGCTTGTCCACTAAGACTCCCACTAAGGGAACCTCCACCGAGGATTTGGGGCAATCACAATTACAAGGAGTTCCCAACTCCCCTCCTTACAAATACAACCTCTTCCTTGAGGCACAACTCCAATCCAACAATCTCAACCTCCTCCTTGAGGCAAGCACCAAACAATCACAACCTCCTCCTTGAGGCAAATTCCAAACAATACAACAAACTCCCAATCACTAACCAATACAAGGATCACCTCTCAACAAGAGGGATACAACCCAAAGCACAAAGCTAAGAAAAGATTGGTTTACAACTTGGTGGTCACAACAACAACCACAAACAACTTCTACTTCCCACACAAATATCCTATAGATATAGATAGTAGATTTTTGCTCAAGTGTGGAGAAAACCAAGGGATTTGAAACCAGCAACTCAAAGAAAAACCTTTGGGAAACAAATGAAATCAAGATATAGAAGTTCAAACAAAAGCTTTTCCCAAAATTCCTTTTCTTTGGTTTTTCAAACCCTAATCAAAAACACAAAAGATTGTTCACTTTGAATCCAAAAACTTATTTTTCTTGCAGCAAAAACACCAGAGAGATAGAAAATTTTAGCCCAAAATTCTTAGAGAGAAACTCTCACAAATGGGGTAAATTTAGAAAACTAGCCGTTTACAGAATATATGCCAGAAATAGCCTTCCGGTCGACCGGCCCGGTCGACCGTCCAACGGTCAATTTTTGACCGTTGGCAACTAACGGTCGACCGGCCCGGTCGACCGAAAAATCCCGAGAGCAGATTATTCTGCTCCGGTCGACCGTCCCGGTCGACCGCTGACTGTGCCAGAACGTGCACAGGTTTGTGCACGTCGTCGGTTGACCGTGACGGTCGACCGGCTACATGCGGTCGACCGATACGGTCGACCGAACTAGCCTGGCAGGCAGCAAATGGGTCAGAAAATTGAGGTAAAAAATATTCCAATAAATCCCACAAAATCTCTAAATTCCACAAAAATAGTTTTATCATTTTATATTGAAATACAAACTTGTGTTAAAATCCTAACACAAATTTCAACATATTTGACTATTTTTGTGTCATAGAAATTTTGCCAAAAATCAAAAACCGTATTTTCTAAAACCTTGTATTTTGAATAGAAAACACATTGTCTAAAACTCATCCATGATACAAAAAATATGATATTTAAACACTTTGAAGCATATTGTATATGAATAGAAATTCAATATACAAGAAACATATATATATCATGATTTTTATCATTAAGTCCAAAAATATGTTTTTGTTGTAAACACATGGAATAGATTATCAAACAAAGTTTGTCTAAACAATTGAAGCATGCATGTATATAGAACAAATCTATATACATAACCATGTAAACTTGTTTTGATAAAAAATCTATTCATGCAAACTAAAATCGGTTAAACCTAAAATCGAAGAATCAAAAACCAATATTCAAAATATGAAACGTGTGTGTTGTGAACTTGAGCATTATCATACTATTCTAATCTTTACAATTAGGATCTAAACCCAACTAAAACTATGGATACCTAAGTCTTCTTGTAGAGCGCGATCTCCAAGCTAGAGCGCAATCTCCATCGGCTCGATCCAAAACTCTTGATTCACCGAGCAAGTGCAATGTATGATCTTTGACGCTCGGACTCTTGAATCAACATGAGAAAGATGTGTGGAAGCTTTCACCAACTAATATCTTGTCAAATATCTGAAACTTAAACATTGCAAGATTATTAGTACACATAACTACATGAGTTAATCATCATCAAAACTAGAGTGGAAGGCCTTTGGGCCAACAATCTCCCCTTTTTTGATGATGACAAAACTCATGGAGTTATATATGCATGGATTAAAGTAAAGCTTTAAAGAAGCTCCCCTTAACTCATGCATAAAATAAAACATATAAGATATGCAATGAATTATATGTATTTAAAACAATATCAAAAATGCTCTTGATATCAATAAAAAAAAATAAAAATGAAACATAAAACATGCATAGACATGCATATAAATAAGGCTTCTTTCATCAAATGTAAACTATATGCAAACACAAATATGCATATAAAACTCAAATTCTTCTCCCTTTTTGTCAATCATCAAAAAGGGTTAAAAAATAAAAGCAAAAACAATAAATTTTTCTCCCCCTTTTTGTTCAAAGCAAAGAACTAATAAAGGGTTTAAATCAAATATGATACCAAAAAAAATGTGGCAATGAAGTGTATATTGATACCAATTAAAAAACAAATCAAATCAAAACGAAAATCTTGATACCAATTAGTAAGTAAACAAATAACCTACCAATTGTAACAAACAAACTAGATACCAATATTGGAATTAAACAATACTAATTTTGAATTTCTTAAAAACAAATCTTGATACCAAATGAAACTATTATTCTTTAAAAACACAAGATACCAATTGAAAATTAAATCAATTGAAAATTTGCTTTAACATTGTTTCAATTTGAAAAGTTCAAGCTAAGCATAATCAAAATTTGTGATATCTTGAATCACAAATAAGTCATCTATATATGTATGTAAGAAATAGATACCAATTGAAATTGATACTATATGAAGTGTAAGCATACATATATAAAAATACAAACATATGAGTTATACGAAAAGATGTCATATCGATACCAATTGAAAGAATTCAATGATACCAATTGAAACAACAATAAATACAAGTGTATGACTCACATAACCTACCACCCAATCATGTTCAAGATAAAAAGGATTTTCATTATAAAGCATACAAGAACATGATCTCCCATCCAACCGCCCATAGATGGTAGGGGTTTTTAAAAAATGATTTGAACAATATAGTATGTTTGAAAGTCTCTACCAATTTGAGAATACCAACTAGTTTATGAAAATTGAGAACTAGTAGAAATCCTTCAAGATAAAACAAAAAGGATTTTTCATGAAACATGAAAATCACAGATCACTAAACACTCAAAGTCCATAAAGCTCATATCATACTCATGAAAAACAATCATGAGAACATAATAAAGTGAGTGAACAAGTGTAATGTGAAATACATTTCATCATGAAAATGGACAATTAACCTTAATATAGAAATTATCAAATCTTGATATAATAGTGAATCATGTAATTTATTGAAATCATCATATCAATTGAAATCACAATCAAACATGGAAATCATCATAATGATTTAAACTTCAAGGCATATGTATGTCATGTACACTAACTAAACAACAAATACATATCCCAAACATGAAGAGTCCACAAAAGTATATGCATGAGGCACGTGGCTTAAGGATGTATATATAAGTATAAAAAATTTGGACAAGATAGACATATACATGAAGTCAACCACAAGATCATAGAAACACATTAAAAATGAGGAATACAAGTCAAAATGCATGAATCATTAAAACTAGACTATACTAGTACATCAAATGACTACAAATGAGCGTTCAAGCACAAATATATAAAGGTCTATTTGTAGCTCACTAGTTGTACAAGTATAAATCCTAGTCTTAATGAAAACTAACATTCAAGCAAGTAATCAAATCATGAGGCATAAAATGGGTCAAAAATCAATATGATCATATTAATCAAAATATGAAGTATTAATGACCTTTTAAAACTAAGATGGATGTATGATGCAACGATCTCTCAAACAAGACTAAGAGCCATATACCCCGTGAAGGGTTCTGAACTCCTTCCTCCTGATTCCCCTTGAATGGGTTAGAGGTGCGCAATGCAACCTTGTTGTATGAGAATAGATCGAACAAAGAATGAATAAAGTGCAATGATGAAATGCACACAAGATATATCACAAACATCCATATAATCATCTAACAAAAATCATGGAATCATGAACATCATATGATCATTATGCATATGCATGTGCATTAGATCTAGGGCATACATGTTAGCTTAAACAAGAAATGAACACTAAATATAGATCCATATGAATGGGTGCTCAAGTAACTAATCATGTATATCTCAAGTCTAATGAACAGGCATAATCATAATGAACATCAAAATACAACATGCTATAAATGAATGATCTAAAAGAGCATGTAATAATAAATGGGAGTTAGAGAATGATACCAAAACCAATGACGGTGCATCTCTAGTTCTCCAAAACATGGTGGTCATCTCCACCTAATCTCCTTGAGAGTGAAGCTCCAAATAGTTTTCATTCAAGCTCGGAACGCATCCACCTCAAGGTACCTCCACTCTCACGTGATGCGAGAGCTCCCACCTACATCAAAAGTCAAAGAGGTGGATCTTGGTACCCATTTCTTTGTGGGTCCATGGGGGTTAGTATCTTTTCTAACCCAAACATAATTAGTTGCTAAATTTTCATGATAAATGCGATCATACAAAATCTAGCAAGGTGGCCTTTTCGACCACAATGTGTAATGAGTACACGTGAGATACATATGGTGGTGGTGATCATGAAAAGCATGTGTAGCCTAGATGGGTGTGCATGCAAGGTTGAACTTGTTTCTTGCGAATCAAGGTTTCCAA
The DNA here is from genome assembly GCA_038442645.1 of Agave tequilana. Lineage (NCBI taxonomy): Eukaryota > Viridiplantae > Streptophyta > Magnoliopsida > Asparagales > Asparagaceae > Agave > Agave tequilana. The sequence goes on along the minus strand of JAVJIF010014164.1, from coordinate 1,879 downwards.
TCGTGTGTGATTCATGGCACAATGGCTCAAAGTGGAGCCCAAACAATCAACACTTTTCTTCAAATTATTTATATCATTTCTATGCTAGAAGACAAAGTGGAACATGCTATAGGAGTGCAAGAAGTAGAAGCTACATTAGCATGACAAACATGCAAAATCAATATCATTTTGCAAAGATTCATTTTTAGACAAAACCAAATTCAATTCTTTAGTAATAGAATCAATTTTATTTTTCAAAGTAAGGTTTTTTGAAAACACAATCCAATCTTGAGGATAAAATCTCATTGTGCTCCAAAATATCATCACAATCATTTTTTGCTTTTAAAACTTCAATTTCTTTTAAAGCAATGTCTAGTTGAGATCTTAGTGAGTCATTCACTATAATAATCTCTTCTTCTCTTGCAAAACGGTTTCAAAAGTAGAGCATAAATCCTTCATTTCTTTTTGTAAATCAAAATGTTTTTCTTTCAAAGAGTTATGTTTTTCAAGTTTTTCAAGCTTAGAAGCAAGTTCAACATTTAAATTTTGAACCTCAAAACATCCATGGCAATAAGAGCTAGAGCTATCATGTATTTGAGAGTCCGATTGTACCTCATGGGAGTCATTCCCATATGCCATGAAACAAGGCTCTTCGGATACATCTCTCCTAGATCTCCTCATATTGTTGATGATCCTTGGAAGCTCCGGAGATGTCAAGACGCTCAAACTGCAAAAGCCGAGTTAAAACTATCAAAAACAAGTAAGAGATTATTATCAAAAGATGCTCTAAGTGTTTGAAGTGCAAGTGCATTGGCCTTCTTATGCTTACTAGTATTTGGGAGGGCTTCTATGGTGATGGCTTGATAAACTAGATGACCTAGTGTTTTTAATATCTAGTCATGTTAACTTTCCAAGAGTTAAGTCTAGTATGGTCAAACATAGGAGGGCTAGCCATGAGAGCAAACTAGTATGAGTGCAAATGAGATGCAAATGAAGATTAGCAAACCAAGATCTTTTACTCCTAGGTAGTTAAACCAAAATATCAGGAGCACTAGCTCTGATACCAATTGAAAAGTCACCTAGAGGGGGGTGAATAGGTGACAATGCTAATCTATGAACTAAATGCGGATTTAATAACTTAATGCAATGAGCACTCAAGTGTGATCAACAAATGATTCACACACAACCAAGCCAAGCAAATATGAATGCACAATATGAATAAGGCAAGCACAAAGTAAGAGAGAGAGATAGAGAGAGTCAATGGATCAAGCGCAAACAACAAGATATGTTTCGAGGTTCGAGCACCCAGCTCTACATCCCCGCCTTCGACACACGAAGGATTTTCAATCCACTAGCTTGTCCACTAAGGACTCCCACTAAGGGAACCTCCACCGAGGATTTTGGGCAATCAAAATTAACAGGAGTTCCAACTCCCCTCCTTACAAATACAACCTCTTCCTTGAGGCACAACTCCAATCCAACAATCTCACCTCCTCCTTGAGGCAAGCACCAAACATCACAACCTCCTCCTTGAGGCAAATTCCAAAACAATACAACAAACTCCCAATCACTAACCAATACAAGGATCACCTCTCAACAAGAGGGATACAACCCAAGCACAAAGCTAAGAAAAGATTGGGTTACAACTTGGTGGTCACACAACACAACCACAAACAACTTCTTCTTCCCACACAAATATCCTATAGATATAGATAGTAGATTTTTGCTCAAGTGTGGAGAAAACCAAGGGATTTGAAACCAACAACTCAAAGAAAACCTTTGGAAACAAATGAAATCAAGATATAAGTTCAAACAAAAGCTTTCCCAAAATTCCTTTTCTTTGGTTTTTCAAACCCTAATCAAAACACAAAAGATTGTTCACTTTGAATCCAAAACTTAT